>PVIR01000267.1:0-38836 GCA_004026965.1 Petromus typicus
CAGTATTGTTATGTGGTTACCGGGGAATCGAACCCGGGCCCTTGCGCTTGCAAGACAGGCGCCAGAACCACTGAGCTAACTCCCCGGCCTCAGTATCGCTTATTATTGATCAGTAGTTATTGTTACAGACTAAACATTTTCTCAGGGAGAAACCGTCTCCCTATAATTAGCTGTTTGGGCATCTTTTTCCTCAAATCATGACCCTGGACACATCTGTGAGGAATATCCCCAAGGCATATGCTTTGTTACAGTCTCATGAAAGGGAATTTCTGTCCTTTAAGTTTTGAGGCCTCAAGAAGTCCACTTGTGGTCATGTGTTGTTAAAAAGAGATGCCACCAATCAAGATACATCATGTACAGGTACAAATTATCAATGATGATTGAGATCATAATTACACCTCAAATGTACCAATAAGCTCAATAAAAAAGAGAGAGACGCCATCAGCAGGGGCAGGTATACAATGGCAGTGCTGTTATCAGTGTCCTAGTAGAGTCATCCATCCATGATGTCCTTAGTTTTTTTGCAAACAAGACATCTGCTGACAGGAAGCAAAGGCTCCCTCTGCTCCATTGCAGCCCTCTCCTCCGGAGGAAAGTCTTAACACCCAATAGCCAGTCAGAGCTGGAGTCCAAATGGGGCAGCATGTAAGATTACATTCTGATGTTTTTTATTTTTGACCCAGGAGTGTGCAGCGTGGATCCCAAGACTGGCAAAGAGACCCTGTACAAACTGGAGTCGCTCATCAATTCTGCCGTGTTCCCTGGCCTGCAGGGAGGTCCCCACAACCATGCCATTGCTGGTAAAGTTACAGAGCCCCCCAGTGGCACTCAGTTGATACCATCAGCCTAGTGCAATCTGGTGGTTATCCCTGGTTTCTGATCTCCATCTCACCTGTCCTCCAAAGCCTGTGCAGGACTCCAAGCCTGGGGAAGAAATTTAAAGGATGATCTCTGTTCAGGAGATGCTAATACAAGAAAAGGGCAGGCCAGGGGTTTAGCTCAACAGTTCCTGTGCCACTTTAGCAGTGCAAGGTCCCTTGGGAGTGCAAGGTCCCGAGTTCATCCCCAGTAACCACATACTACAATGCCAGGCATGGTGACTCATGCCCACCAGCAATCAGTACCATATACTACAATGCCAGGCATGATAGCTCATGCCTGTAATCCTAGCACTTGAGAGGCTGTGAATTTGAGGCTAGCCTGGGCTACATAGTGAGCTCAGGGCCAACCTGAACTACAGAGGAGACCCTATCTCAAAAACAATAAAATAAAAAGAGAAGTGGTTGAAATTGATCCAGGGTGGAGCAAGAGGTAAATGGTGCCTGCTCCACTGGTGTGACTGTCCTCAGGGAAACTGGCGTGGGTCAGGTTTTGTAAAGGACACAGAGACCTCTTTGAGAAACAGTAGAGAGGAGATCACATAGACAAGGGTATAACAGGGTGAGGGAGACTAGGGTATGAACCCTGAAGGACGAGCTTCTGATGGCCCTGCCCATACAGATGAAGGAACCACATCTGATCCCAGTGCCTTGACTGCCCAGCTAGCTCTCACTGACTTATTTCTTATATTTGAACAAGTGGTTTAGAACATCTATGATAGTATCAGAGTTACCCACTGCCTTTTGCAACAAAGTGACTGGTAGTGCTCATATCGGAGTGCTCAGGATGAGATGTGGCTTCTAAGGAGATGGACAAAGGGGCCACTGGAGGATCTCAGGCCTAAGGCTCCCACAGGTCCCAAGAGGGTTTTCAGGTTCTCCCACTCCGCCTTACGCTCAGCTCCTTCCACACAGTATGCAGTCTGCAAACCACCATGAGCCTTTCCAGTTGGCCCACAAGCATCACCTGGGGACCTTGTGCCTGCATTCAAGGAGATGGATCTAGAGTGACCCTCCGTTTTCTTCTTTCTCCCCCTCCCACCCTATACTGGGGATCGTGCTCAAGATCTTCACAGTGGGGCCAGGGATTTAGCCAGTGGTTCTGGCGCCTGTCTTGCAAGCACAAGGACCCGGGTTCAATCCCCAGTAACCACGTACAATACTGGGCGTGGAGACTCATGCTCAGCAGCAACCAGTACCACATTCCAGTGCCGGGCGTGGTGGCTCACGCCTGTAATCCCAGCACTCAGGAGGCAGAGGCAGGAGGATTGCTATGATGTGAGTTTGAGGCTGAGCACAGCCTGAACTGCCAGCCTGAACTACAAAGTGAGACCCTGTCTCAAAAAAAAAAAAAAGATCTTCACAGTGATCTTCATTCCCAGTTTTTTTGGTTTTGTTTATTAACTTGAAGCTAGCCTCTCTAAGTTGTCCAGGCTGGGCCTGAACTTTCAGTTCTCCTGCTTCCAGCTCTCAGAAGCTGGGATTAGACATGCATACCCAGCTGTGAGCCTCATTTTGTATGACCCCTTGGAATGTAGCCCTGAAGACTGAATGCATGGACAGAATAGGGCCCCATCCACCCAAATTTGGATCTGAGACAGCGGCAGAACTTGACATCCAAACTCTGGCTTTTTGAGCATCTATTGATTTTTTTTTTTTTTTTTTTTTTTTTTCAGTACCAGGGATTGAACTTAGGACCTTGTGCAGGACCAGGCAGGTGTGGCACCACTGAGCTATACCCCCAGCCCCAGCTTTTTGAGCATCTAAGTAATCATGTTCACGTATCAAGCTTAAAAAGAATGACAGTTCATCTTGCTTAGCGGGCTTTCTTATAGCAGTCTTATAGCACTGAACTTCCATGCCTGAGGGAGGTTACCTCAAAAACAGACCCCAGAGAGGTTTTCTTAGTAAGTCAGCAAGTTTAGCTAGGTAATGGTAGGGTTAGCCACTTATCACTCCTATTATTTAAATACAGGATGAATAAAAATCATTTTTCTTAATTTTTAAAAGGTAGTGTGAACCCTAAAAATGACAGTTTTACCAAATTTATTCAAGATGAGAATTGACTGGTTAAAAAAAAGAATTGCCTGGTTGAAATGAAATGTAAACAAACATGCTGCCCATGTGATATTTGGGGTAAACTGTTAAGTGGTAAAGAAATGGGACTATGGATGCTCCTCCGTGGTAGAGTATGCACTTAGCACACACAAAGGTCTGGATTCCATCCCCAGCACTATTAAAGATTTTTTTGGAGAAAATGTAATCCATACCCACTTGGATGACATTGGAAAAGCAAGGAAGCTTGAGTGGAAATAAGAGACACTTTTGATTCACTGTCATTGACTTTGATCTTCCCTCCCTGCCCCGCTGTCTCCTTGTGCAGGTATTGCTGTGGCCCTGAAGCAAGCCATGACTACAGAATTCAAAATCTATCAGCTCCAGGTGGTGGCCAACTGCAGAGCTCTGTCTGAGGCCCTTTCGGAGCTAGGTTATAAAATTGTCACAGGTATAAGCACACATGGTGATGGGTCCTCCTCCTCTCCTTGGGGATAGATACGTTAAAGCCTGGGCTTTACTTCCTCTGGTCAGGACATGGCCCAGAGGGTAGTGGTTATGAGCACTGCCATTGCTGCTACAACTCAGGCCACCTCTGGGGTAATTCATCGTGCCTTTGACTGGATGACATCCTTTGCAGCTTTTCTCTTTATGCCATGCTAGCTGGCCCTTCAGGTAGGACAGAAATGATGATCACAGTGTGAAGATGACACATCCTCACAGCAACTTTGTGGGCGAGTACCCAAGGCGTGCCAAGAGACGGAAGGCTGTGATCATCACACACCTGGTAGGCGACAGAGCCAGGAGTTCTCTAAAGTACGGCCAGAGCTCAGGGTGCTTGGAGGTGGAGGCAAGCTGGTGTGTTCTCGTGGCAGGTGGCTTGCTGTTTGCTTTAATACAAACCATCCTGCAGCCATTGCCCATGAGGGAGCCCCATTTCTCGGGGACACCCCCACTCCTGGCCAGTTGCCTCCAGGAAGACAGTGCTTTCCTGCAGATGTCCAGTTACTAGAAGGGAGGCTGGCTTTCCCACAGCTGCCATGTGTATAGCAGTGGTGGTCCAGGAAGGGGCTCCTGGGATCACTGGAGAGCGTCCCCAGTACCCAGCCTATCACCCTTTACAGAAATGACATTCTCCCACCCAGCCTGATGGACGTGCTCCCACCCAGGCTGATGGGCGTGCTCCCACCCAGTTTTGTGTCCAGGAACAGAGCTGGAGGGCCGGGCAAGTGCCATCTTCTCAGAGGTCCTGGATAGCACTCCTCTGTCCTGTTCTGTCTCCTTCACTTCCTTTCTCTTCTATCCTTCACATCCTCAAATAATAATGCTCTAGAAATCCCAGTGTCAGCCAGGGACCTTTAAGGTCCCTTATGTCATTCTTCAGAATGCCTGGGCATCCTGTTGCTTCTGATATGCACATCCTGGTTGGGAGCTATACTTGTGACCAGATAATGGCACTGGTCCAGGAACTACCATTGAAGATTTAGGAATGAGTCCCTGCTCCTTTTCACCACAGGCACCGCAAGGCACCCTGGATGCTGAAGCTCCCAGCAGTTTCCTCCATCTCTCCATACCCCAGGCCTTCCTTTCCCCATGATGTTCACACTGTTCTCTGAGGACATGATGCAGATTTGAAGCAGATAATAGCTGTGAATATTCGCTTAAGTGTTGGGGGGAGAGGCTGTTTTTTTGGTTTTTTACTTTTCAGTTTTTCTGTTTTTATTTTGTTTTTTTGAGACAGGGAGGATCTCGCTTTGTGTTCAGGCTGGCCCTGAACTCACCATGTAGCTCAGGCTAGCCTTGATCTCTCCAAAATCCTCCTACCTCTTCCATCTAAGTGTGGGATTATAAGTGTGAGCCACCACACCTGTACTGTGATATGTGGTGGTGGTGATCTCACTCTGGACCTTGCACTTGCCAGGCAAATGGAGGAACCACTGAGCTAAATCCCCAGCCCCTGCGATTTTTTTTAAACAAAAGTTTCACTGTGTAGTTCTGGCTGGCTTTGACATTAATATGTAGCCCAGGCTGGCCTTGAACTTCTTCAGCCATCAGAGTGCTGGGATTACAGGGGTGAGCCACCACACCCAGCGAGATAACTAATTTATAAAAAGAAAAGATTTTGGCTTGCAGTTTGGGAGATTCTAGTCATGATCACTTAACCTGTGATAAGGCAGCACATTATGCCAGGACTGTTTGTGAACTAAAACTATTCAGTTCGTAGCTAAGAAGTAGAAGAGAAGAACAGTCTGAAGTCCCATTGTCCCCCTCAAGGGTACACTTCTTATGATCTGAGACTCTTACTGGACCCCAGAGTTTCCACCACCTCCCATATTGCCACCCTGGGAAGCAAGCCTTTTCCTTGTGACCCCTTCTGGGGACACTGCAGCATTGTACGTACCACTTTGATAATACAAGTTGAGCATCCCTAAATCCAAAATCGGAAACCCGGTCACTGACTTAATGCCTAAAAAATTGATTTTGGGGTTATAGATGTTTAACCACTAAAGTCTAGCAAATATCCCCAAATCCGAAAATCTGAAAATCTGAGTCCAACAGCTAAACCATTCTGGTCCCACACATTCAAGATATGCCCAAGGGGCTAGAAGTGCAGCTTCATGGTACAGTATTTGCTGAATGCCTCTGAAACCCTGAGTGACAACCCCCAGCGCTAGAAAAAAGACTATCAAGGAGACACTTAGGAAATTCCCAAGTCATTAGAGTAACCAGAAACTATGAGACAGGTGGACCATAACCTGTGTTGCCACCTGGAGCTTGTGTCCTGGCTGTGGGCAGTCAGGGCTACAAAAGCTGCGGGACATTTTACCTGGCAGCCTCACGTCCTACCTCTGTGTTGCCAGCTACTCCCATATACGTGTGCTCTGTCCTCTCCCAATCCCTGAGCCTAGCAGAGCTTTTCTCTGGTGGGTGAGTAATATTCTGGGCCACACGACCAGTGCTCACTTTCCTGACCTCTTTGACCCTGGAATCTTCTACCACCACCATCAGCTCAGTGCCCACATTTCTCCCTTGGCCTGTGTTCAGCCTTCTGTCCAACTCTGTTTCCAGGTGGCTCCGACAACCATCTGATCCTTGTGGATCTCCGTTCCAAGGGCACAGATGGTGGAAGAGCTGAGAAGGTACTAGAAGCCTGTTCTATTGCCTGCAACAAGAATACCTGCCCAGGTGAGTGTCTACCTTGGTCTTCCTTTTTACACCCTTCCTGGCTACATCTCTTCTGGCCAAGGTTGTAGTTAATAAAGGTATTTGGCGTGGGGGGACAGACACATGAGGAGGAGCCATCCCTGGGCTCCTTGGCCAACGAATAAGGCTGTGGAGCCCCTGGTACAGCTGTTGAAGTGGGTCTATTAAAACTGGCAGTATTTCCTGGTGATAATAAATACCATTGACCCATCCCAGACCCAGACAGGTGTTAACCTGCTAAGGGCCACACTATAGAAGACTGCTTTGCACTCTCTTGAAAGAGTGACCTGGTCACTGTGTTCTTTCTCCGTGTGGAGGCCACTGTCACAGTGTAGGGTACAGTTCTCTTCCTGCTTTTACTTGGCCCAAACTCACTCTGTACAGCCTATTTCTTTTCTTATCTTTAATAAAACTTTGCTAGTGTTAAAAAAAATACAGAGAAACTCCAGAGTGATCCTGCCTACCTTTAGTTTTTAGGTCAGCTTTAGTCTTCTGGCAATGTGAAGAGCTTCAGGCCAATTTTTTTTTTTGCCAAAAGGTTCCTTTTTAAACACATAGTAACCACGGTCATGCACACTGGGTGCGCAGCTTAGGGGCTGAGAGCTGTTTGTCTTAAAGGTGACAGAAGCGCACTGAGGCCTAGTGGACTGCGACTGGGGACCCCAGCACTGACAACACGAGGACTTTTGGAAAAAGACTTCCAAAAAGTAGCATACTTTATCCATAAAGGTAAGGGTAAGATTTTGGAGCTATTCCACATCTTATTATGTATAGGCAATTTCTGATTATACCTGAGTAGCTGAGATACCACCACCAATGGCAGTTTCTGTCAAAGCTGTTTGCTGGGGACGAGACAGCAAAATTGCTCTAGCAACTCATCTTGTCTGAGAGGTTTTAAATGTGTGCTGCCCCGGGTCATCTGTTCAGAGCCACTGTGCATGAGAATCATTTCTGAATACTGACAGCCATAAAGCCCGCGCACTCCCAGCCCTGAGGGATACTGTGGCAGTTGTGCCCCTTGTTGTGTCTAGCATGAGACAAGCTCACAAAGGACTCACTCACTGTCTTGTGCACAGGTATAGAGCTGACTCTACAGATTCAGAGCGACATGGGCCCAAGGGCCACACTAAAGGAGTTCAAGGAAAAGCTGGCGGATGAGAAGCACCAGAAGGCAGTGCAGGCTCTCCGGGACGAAGTAGAGAGCTTTGCTTCTCTCTTCCCACTGCCGGGCCTACCTGACTTCTGAGGGAGCCAGCCTGCTCTGCACCGCCTTGGCACCGTACATGCTGACTGTCCAGGGATACCTTGCCCCTTCTTGAGACAACAAAACTGCCAACAGGACAAGTTGTCCTGTCCCTCTTGAGGGACATATCTTAGAGATTTCTCATATTTTCACAAATCAAGATTTACCCAAGTCCCATTGTTAATTCTGGGAGAAAGGTTATTAAGGAATTTAAATTTTAACTTTTTCAACAGCTATATAAAATTACTCTGGAAAAATAAAATACTAGGTAGCCAAGGCACTCATTTATAAAATGGTATAGGACAAAGCTATTAGAAAGACTGGTGTTGTAACTCCTGCTGGGGCTCCCCTTGCTGTGACAGGGAAGAAATACCAAGTTCACAGACTGAATACTGCCCATTCTTCCGGTTCCCTGCCCGATGAGATGAGACAAGATGAGACAACAAAGAAGCATTGAATTTTGTTACAACTGCAGGGGTAATTTTGAGTCTCCTGCCTTGTGCTGTAAAGTTAAACAAGTGTACAAGATACACCCAGCTGGTGTCAGCAGCTCACAGTGTGAAGGACTGAGGGTGTCACCCACACACAGAGCACATGCTTGGCATGTACAAAACCCTGGATTCAGTCTTCAACATCAAAAAGTCTACTATGAAAGAAATGGTTAGTGGACATGGTAGCACATGCCTGTAATCCCAGCACTTGACAAGATGAGGTAAAACGATTGCTACAAGTTGAAGGCCAGCTTGAGATACAGAGCAAGACCCTGTCTCAAAAATAAAAAATCATGAAAAAAAATTTTTTTTTCACTCACGGAAGTACAATTTCTGATGTGACAGATAATGTAGGCTTTTCTGCTCCACTTAAGATAACCAACTCCCGGGGCTGGGGAGTTAGCTCAGTGGTTCTGGCACCTGTCTTGCAAGCACAAGGGCCCGGGTTCGATTCCCAGTAACCACATAACAATACTGGGTGTGGAGACCCACACCCAGCAGCAACCAGTACCACATACCAGTGCCGGGCGTGGTGGCTCACGCCTGTCATCCCAGCACTCGGGAGGCAGAGGCAGGAGGATTGTGATGTGAGTTGGAGGCTGAGCTCAGGGCCAGCCTGAACCACAAAGCGAGACCCTGTCTCAAAAAACCTAAAAAAAAAAAGATAACCAACTCCCGACCTGCAGTCAAAAGCCCAAATGTCACCTTCCCAGAGAATTTTTATTTTTCACATAGCTGAGATGCAAACCATACATGACCATTTTAATAAGCACAATCAAATTTTGAACCACAATGTCTACAAGAACCATAGCTTTAAAAAATACAACCAATTTTTATATTTCAAAAATATCTAAACTCAAATAAATAAATTTCTTAAAAAGGTACACTCCTCATACTATATTTGGCATTTACTCTAGTTAAACTTGTGCAGTCACACCTGTGAGATACTGTCACACACGTCAGTCGTACTCTGGCTTTAGCCACTGTGACGACTCAGCTTATGAGGTTGGGACAGACGTTCACAGACACAAGACATGCAATAATAAAATAGCTTTTTAGAAAATAACAAGTATGAGTTGAGTTCAGCACAGACTATGAATTTTCTCACAGCAACCTCTAGGGTAGCATTTATCTCAGTCCAAACTGTGGCTCCAACTATCAAGTGTCAGACAGTGTGGCAGAGCTCCCAGGGTCCCAATTCCAAGTGGTGGACCCCACGGCTTAGGGTCCAACCTGTTGGTAATTCCGTCACTGCAGTGTGGAGACAGCTGCACCAGTCCCCACTGGAGGTGGGTGACGTCAGTCCCCACATCTCTGCCTCTGATGGGGAGCTGACCTGCCACCTCAGCAGTCTTAAACCTGGAGGCTGATTCCTGCCCCACTGAACACAGTGGACCTCTCCAAGACTCTTTGTGCGTAACCTCCAGTTGGGAGCTCAGCAGATCCTCCTGGGAAGTTGAGTCACATTGAGCAGGTTTGGAACTAAAGCATATTCCTCTCATCCCCATTCCCCTATCCACTTCTGCCACATCCTTCCCAAAGCTTTAACTAAACTTAATAGACTAGGAGCTCATGGCAGGGAAGTGGGGAAAATTTACTGTGCCCAGCCTTGCCACCTGAAGGTGGTTTTGCTTTCCATCCAGAAGCAGAAATTTAATCCTTTCTTTTTTACAGTCTCTTTATGATACTTTTATCTCTTAAAAATTCTAATTCCATTGCTTTGAGCAGCAAAGCCAAAGGGTGGCTAGTATGCTTCCAAGCATAACCAAAGGCACTTCCTCGTGAGCATTCTAGGGAGGTGGTAGGAAAGGAGCCCAGGGCAAGCCTACTTGCCAGCCGGCTGTGACAGCTTAGTTCCCCTAGAGGCCTTGTATGCCTACAACACCTCTCCTTGTTGGCTCAGATGCAAAGATGTAACACCACAGGACAAGATACTGGCCCACACGTAGCACCCATGTGGGCATGGGCATGCACTTAGCACTGGCAGATGGGAACTGTACGTGTAGGACACCCAGGGAGTGAAGGGCTGCTCTCTGCCTTTAGATCATGTGGTACAATCATAGCAGCTCTTACTCTTGGGATGAGGTCTACTGGCCTTAGGGATCTGAAGTAGAACTTTTGAACTGGTGTGGGGTTGAAGTCTATACTTGGCATACAACAACTGATCTGAAAGAGATTAAAAGCAGGATGGGGAATGGCAGTTTCTCTATCACAGTCCTTTTTTTTTGGAGACAGGGTCTCACTTTGTAGTTCAGGCTGGTCCTGAACTCAGCCTCAAACTCAGCAATCCTCCTGCCTCTGCCTCCCAAGTGCTAGGATTACAGGCATGAGCCACCATGCCTGGCACTGTCATATGTGGTACTGATTGTTGGTGAGTGTGAGTCACCATGCCCAGCAATGTTGTATGTGGTTACTGGATCAAACTAGGGACCTTGTGCTTGCAAGGCAGACGCTGGAATCACTGAGCTAAATCCCTGGTTCCTCTCACAGTCCATTTTTAAACCCAGAAATGATGTGTACAACTTCAACCATATAATAAGTTGTAGAAGAGTCACAACTTCTAAAGTCCAAAGATTCCACCAAAGAAGTTAGTTTTCTAGGGAAATAGTGACACAGGAAGCAGCACCTCAGGCCAGCAGACCCTACCTGCCCCACATTTTAGAGGCCGTGGACTAATCTCTTAAGATGGAGCCTCTGCAGTGTCACTGCCAGCCTCAGCAGATGGTTCTTCACCTGGACTGTTACAAAATAAGGAAAAAGAGAATAGGTTGAAGATCAAGTTGAAACCAACCTCAGACAAGCAGTTTTAACAGCGGGCCCCAAAGTGATAGGAGTAAAGAATAAGGAATGTTGGTGTCACCTCCTTTCCAAGAAGTGTCTTCAAATATTAAAACTTTAGCCGATTACCAGAGGAATATCATATATGAAAGTTTCTGAAGAGGTGAGTCCCACTGCATGGTTCTCTGCACTGTCAAGATGACACTTCTAGCTAGAATCTTCAAGTCCTCCACAATGGAGAAGCTAGGAGGACAACATCCAGTATTGTCTCCCCAAGTGATGACTCAATCCCAACCCTGAGAGCTCTCTGGAAAGGAAGCATGTTTTGTGTTAAATAGTCCCCTCAACTTGCCAAGAGGAAATGGTCGTTAATAACCAAAACCTCCATTTTGGGGGTTCAACCTAGTCAGAAAAAGCATCTTAATGAAGAACCATATAGAAAGTAAGGCTCCCCGTTTGGTATTTCTGGGGCCACACCATGGCATCATCTCTGCTCCCTCCTCACCGGTCTCCTGCTTTCCCCTGGGGCCAGCCTGGGTCTAAGCACTGAGAAACTCCTACCCCTACCCCGTGGATTTCCACTTGAGACTACTGCACGGCTACAGCTACAGGTATGGCTGCAATTCAGTATCTGTACAATGCTCATCTCCCACTTTTGTTAAGCTCCCAGGTAAGCACAGTATCATCAATGAGTTTCCATGGTGTGGCACAGGCAGCAGCAAATGGTGCCAGTGACCATGCCCACCCATTTCTTGGACTCTATAGATCTTCCTTCAAAATCACTCCATGGTCATATCCACATAGGCAGGAGACAGGACTTTGTCACCCATTCAGACAGCAAAGGAGCATCCAGAAGACTGGGGAAGTGGTAACAAGTGGAACCCATCAAGAGAAACAGACAATGGATATTCCAGGCATAATCTGTCAGGGTGTCCCTCAAGTTCTGTCTGTGGACATGTGTAATGGCCAGAGACAGGGAGCTAATGAGACATAGGCAGATTCTTGGCCACAGCTTCAGAAATAAAAATCTCACATTCTGACAGGAACAGGGTTCCTGATGGGAAGCCAATAGCTGGAGCCAGCAGGTCCTATCTTTGTGCCAAGAACCTGGGCAAGGAAGGTGACTGAAGGAATAATGTGATGCGACCTGTCTGGTCACCTGGTTTCTACCAAGTGGGTAGCCTCAGTGAGAACCAAAGCTGGCTCCCTCAGTGAGAGGCCTCGGGTATGCATGGGCTGACAAGGAGACTAGGCCACAACAGCAGGACCCAAGGGCAAGGGACACAGCCTGACAGAAGCATAAACAGGACTGACTCAGGTCTAATTTACCAGTTTTCAAGGAACAAATTAAAAAGCAGTTACACCCAGAGTTGTCCTACTTACAGGGAAAAACGCAGCATTAAAAAAAGGAAGTATGACATTTTTCAAGGTTATGAGAAACCCTGGCTACACATCAGTGACAGCTTGAAGGAGCCCTAGGGAGGCCATGTTGATCACCAGCAAAGGGAAGGGTGATGGAGATGCCAAAAGACAATACCATCTTTGGAAAGGGACTTGCATAGGGACAGGTGTGAGCTGTGAGGACATGCAAGCACAGCCTCCCAGAGGTATTCCCACAAGAATGACATGTCAGGCAGACGACCAGGTCGCGCCATCCCAGTGCCTACCAGCCGGGCTGACCATCCATGCCAGCCAGCTCAACAGAAAACTGCTGTCGCCAAGCCGGTAAGACCCCGTGAGAGGTAGTGAAGTGGTTGCAAAGGTTTGCTGTGGGTGGCAACTGGAGTTATGACCTCTGCCAAGTCCTGGCACGTGACCTTCCCAGGGGACAGTGTTTGTGCACTCTGGCTAGGAGAGTTCACGGGCGGCCCCAGAACTGACGGTTCATCATTTGCACAGTGGAGACAGCCTCAGGGCCCGTGGCTGGCTCCATCTGCAGTTCCTAGGGAAGTCCTCACATTTGCTGCGGCCATCTGCTGCCTGTTTCACATCTGGGCCTAGTGATGACCATGAGGAATATTTTCCAAGGCTGCTCACAGCTGCTTTCCCCACTGCAGAGGTGAGGAGAAAAGGGGGCCGCTCATGTTCTCTACAACCTGGAGCCTACAGTGTGTATCCCACTCCTGCGGGCCAGAGCCTTCTTTCTCCATCTCTTATTCATGAGCGCCTGGGATGATGGGCTCCAAGATGACAAATAAAGGGCCATGTGGGGGTCTGAATTAGGCAATAGATGTTCTGTCGTCCTGTTGTCCTCTGAACCATCAGTTCAAAAGCTGCTCCCTGGCTCATTCTTGCCACTCAAGTGTCCGGTGATGCTGAATATGGCCAGTGTGCTCCCATCCAGGCTGTGGCTGCTCCACCCCCCGCCCCACCTCTTCCCAGCGCAAGGACAGGTTTTCTTAGCTTGCTTGGGCTGCTGGTGCTCAGAAGGCCAAAGATAACCCTTATCCAGGGGCCATTCTTCATTAGGGAGCCAAAGAAAACCTACTGGCCTTCAAGACACTTTGAGAAAACTGGGCTCTCACTCTGCTTCCTTCCCACTGATGAGACCAGGAATCTCAACAGTCCAGCCTGGGCAACCTTTGGATCATGCCAGTTCCTCCCTTCACTGTACCCTGAGTCACAGGACTTGGTCACAAAGGCTGGGACCAACCTCAGATTTTGTACAAAAAGCTAGGTACGTAGTCAAACCTGAGCATGGGGTTGCTGGTCCCAGGAGATTCCTGCATGTAGTACAGCTTCAGCAGCTCAGACAGGTACTGCACCACCCTGATGTCCTCGTTTACTAGGCCCAGGTTCAGCTTCAGGAAGCTCAGCTGGCGACTAGCCACTACTTCCTCCGTCTCCCTGTCGTGGACAGGCAGGTGCAGGTGGTGGCAAAAGGTGTACAGGAAGGCCTTGGAGCAGAGCTGGGTGAGCATGCTCTGCACGTGCAGGTAATAGGTGCTGCCCCGCTTGATCTGAGTGCGGTGGTCTGCCAGGCGGGGCATCAGCGTGCCCCTGTAGAGGGGACAGCGCAGAGTTTTGTTGTCCAGGTCCAAGATGCTTGTGTAGCGGCTGTAGCGGCTCAAAGCATGAAGGGTGCCTGCACTGCCAGGAGAGGCCACTCTGAAACAGACAGGCCAAGGTCAGGAGGATAGGCAAGGGTCAGGCGAGTGTAGAAAGATACCTGGCGCATGGGCCCACTCTCTCCAGGCTGGCTCCCACCCAGCCGAAAGGCACTGGCTCCTTCTGGAGGGCAAATGTGGTCATCAAAATCTTTAACGGGCTCCTCAGTACCCTCGTGACCAAGTTGGAACTTTGTGGCTTGTGCAATCTGATCCCTACCGGACTAGGGCCTGAGTGGACTGCCAGCCAAGCCTCTGGGGCCTCAAAACCACCACCTGGTTCTTTTGCCAAGTCCTCTCTGCCTTTTGGACCAGACTCACCAATTTAAACCATATTTACCTCCTCTAATCTGCTCTTTGTGTGCTTCTGCTTCTGTCCTGAGACCCTGGTTAAACTCTATCCTCTCTGACTGATCTATGATGGAGATAATAATTCCTACTGTTATATGGAGTTACTCATGGAGTTACTACAAGAACAAATTGCCTTAGGATGGTCCCTGGCTCTCAGGAAGTGCTGTCATCAGCACCAACCAGTCTGGTGACTGCTGTTTGCTCATCTCCTCGTGGGACAAACAGCATCTCCATTCTATACACCCACTTTGTCTCCTGTTAACAATCACTGGGAATCTTGTCATGCATGAGCTGGGACTGACTGGAAGGAGGCCTGCACCTGAGCACAGTGAGACGAAGGGAGACATGGTCTCAGTCTCCACCAGAGACCCATGGCTGGTAGACCAGGGAGGTTTGTTGAGGTGCAACCCCAGAGTTGGGCCTTGGAAAAGGGTGGGCTCTGGGGACTGTATGAAGACCATAGCAAGACAAAGTCACAGAAATGGGATGGCGAGACCCACTCAGGCCCTGTGTTGCAAATCCACACAGCGCACCCTACAGACCTGGGGAAAATCAGTCTGCAGGGAGCAACAGCTCAGAAAGTCCATGAGAATAAGGGCAGATCTATAAGCCAGCCACCCTAACCTTAACTTCTATAGCCTTCAGGGCCCCAGTGGTCCCCACTCCCAGAGGCCTCTGGACTTAGCACTGGCTTCTCCACACCTTGTGCAAGGGGAAGCCCACAAGCCAGACTTTCCAAGCTTGTTAAATCCAGCCTCCCTCCAGCCACTGACTCACCTCTCGCCTGCCTGTTCCTCCATCTCTGCTGAGATTCCCAGCTTAGATCCAGTACCCTCTTCCACTCCAGCACCCTTTTCATTTTCAATGGCAGCACTTCGTTTGGAAGATGCTGGTCACTTCTAGCTCTTCTTCCATTTGTTTCCCACAAAGCTCCTCCTCAGGAAGCCATATGACATGGAGTCAACCCAGACTACTATCCTCTGCAGCAGGGAGCATCTCGCACCTGATGCATTTAAGACACTATGGCCAGCCTGAAGATGGGCAGGACAGAGGCCCCAGTGGGACCATGGTTTTTCCATGATCACCCAGCCAGGACTCAACCCAGGCATCTGGTTCCCACTAGAACTTTCTCCCACAGCTGTGTTCTGTTCATCCCAGGTCCAGGACTTCTTCCTGCTGTTTGCTCAGGCACAGTTCTGCTTGGTATTTGTGTAAAATGATAGAGACCAGTGGGACTATATATTCATCTCTTCTTCCCACCTACACTGATCTAGCCCATCAAGGGCTGGATTTCCAAGAGGGCCTATGTAGGTGAGAAGACTCTAAGGCCAGTGAGGATGTGGTGTGAGATAAGAATGGGAATAGTTCATCAATTGAGTTGATTCTAGGTGAAATCAAAGGCCCTTAGGAGTGCAAATTAACCTAACCTTGCTACAGTTCAACAGTTCTGTGGACAAGGTCATGAGTGTAAAAGGCACCTTTCCAATTCACTGTGATTTTTTATTTTTTATTTTGAGACACGGTCTCACTGTGTAGTTCAGGTGAGACTTGAACTCACTATGTAGCCTAGGCTGGCCTCAAATTCATGATCCACTTGCCTCAGCCTCCTGAGTGCTGGGGTTACAGGTATGTACCAGCACACCTGGCTCTCCTCCTTGGGCTATAGCTGAGCCATTCCTACACCACTCTGGGACCTCAGTGTGGCTGTGTCACGCAGTCCTGCCTGCCTGGAGACTCACTGTCCATGTCTCCGAGCACTTCTAGGTGCCAGCAGCTACACTAGAACCTGAGCTAGATTATAAAAACCAGTCCTTCCTGCAGCTCAAGAAGGTGGGCACCATGAGGGTCCAACTCCCACACCCTACACAGAGGGGCTCCTTGATCTGGGGAATTAAAAAGCCAGGAAGGGGCAGGTGCAGATCCACACAGGAGTGATGGCAGCACCAGAGCCTGACGCAGATCCCACTGCTCCTCTGTAACTACCGCAGCCCACGACAAAGCCCGGCTCCCAGTATTCCCCATCATGGCCACTCATCATCTCCCAGCATGCTTCCCTGGATGAGTGCGTGTGCCCACTGAGGACCAATATGTGAGCTAATCTGCGCACTGGCCTCAGCTGTCATTTCTGAGAGCCTCTGGCTTCCCCAGAGGGATGCTCCCCACAGTATGGCTAGCCAGAACCCCTGGAGCCCTCTCTCCTACTGGTGTGCAGAGGAGCACTCATATGCACCGAACACTGGTCCGACCCCATGGGACCTGTGACACCTGCCACTACGAGCCAGGTCTTGTCAGTTCTGTCTGCAGCTTAGGAAAACAGCCTCAGGGCAAGCTGGCAGCATGGTGAGGGAAGACACCAGAGTATACCACACTGGCTCCCCGAGGCAGTGTCTAGCACTTATCTGCTCACATAAATTTTGGCAAATAATCAGTGATCAAACCCTCTCATTCTATTAGAACGGAGGAGTGACCTGCCTAGGTCCCCAGGTGTGAATGAGCCTGGAAAGGGCCACCCTAGACACGTACCTCCTCAGGCCTCTCCCCTCCATGGACAAACACAATGCCCATCAGCACCCTCACAATGTCATGCAGGAACCACGGCCTTTCCAACTCCGCCCAGCCTGGTCCTCAGTGTTCCTCAACAAAGCCGGCTGCCCCTACTTTGTGCATTTTTGATTCTCTGCCTTTTACAAAACCAAAGGTTGGGGCCAAGGGGAGTTGGAAACCAAAAGATAGGTGTGTGAGGGACACTGCCCCACACTTCCACAAGTAACAGCAGCAAAAACCAATCTAAGATAGCTTTCTCTTTTGGGGTCAGACCAAGAGCAGGGACCAGCTGGCCTCACAGAGAGGCTAGAGAGCAGCTCCTCCTAGGACCCCCAGGGTACTCCAGCATCACTGGCCCCTCACTGACCTCCTGACTCTGACTGGTGACCCTACCCTCTTATATAGTCTAACAAAGACATTCCTCACTTTCAGGGTGTTACTAAGTTGCTTCCTTTGTCTTAAGACACTAGAAGCATCCCATTACTAAAAACCACTTCCATGAATGTAACACTCGGGTCACCTATCTCCCTCCTTTCCTGGACTATGGACTCTTCCAGAGCAGAAGCCTTGTTCAAGCACAGCCTGGAGTAGACTCTCCACAAGTGACCCAAGTCCTACTGTGGAAGCAGCATTTGCTGAGCTGCTACTGTACTATACCAGTAACTCTAACGCAGCAAATGTCATGATGAGGACCGACTACTTAACTTCCACATAAGGGACAAACACACAAAGACAACCCGGGAGATGGTAACCTCACTGTTATCAGGCTCCATGTAAAGAGAAATGGTTGCTGTTGCAATGTGAAAGAAATTCCTTTTGCCCCTTCTGTGGAAGCAGAAACTGCTCTCTTCTCAGAAGGGACTTTGATGGTCACCTAGCTGGACACCTTCAGTGTACAAATGAGCAGAGCTAATGAAGAAAAAGAAAACAACAGGTCACAAAATAAAGGAACTGAGCACAAGGCAAAGGAGTGAGGAGAGGCTCAACTAGACCTGTCAAGCAGTAGTTAGAAAAGTAAAGGCATCTATTAAAGCACAAGTATCAGTGGAATGAAATAAATAGTATTCAGAGGGAGGAAGGAAGAAAGAAATGGCGCTTGAGTTTCCTTTTTCAGGCTGCGGATACAGCTCAGAGGTACAGCTCTTGCCTGGCATGCAGAGGCCCTGGGCAAGGCCTTGGGTCCCAAATGCAAAAACAAAAACATACAAGAAAACATCTGGCTTTAAGAGCAAACAGAAGAGCTGAGTGAAAGCCACTGGAGCCCTTCTGTCACACCACAGTCCTCAGTGTGAATTTGAGAGTCAAAAAGGACCTGAGATCTGAATCTTTTCTATACATCAAAGTCTGTCTTACCCCAGACTAAATGAATCACAGTCTCTGAAGATGAGGCCCAGGAATCTATGATTTGGGCGGGGGGTGCCTGGCAAGCACAAGGTCCTGAATTTGATCCCCGGTACCCCCCCCCAAAAAAAAAATTAAATAATTCTGACACAACAGAGAGACACACTGACATTGCAACTACCTAGAAACTGTGATTCCTCCTGCTACATGACAATGAACCAAGCCAGAGAGGAAAATGATCTGTCAAAAACAACAGTTGATGTTGGGCACTGTCTAGAAACTGGGTCTATCAATTCTGAGTCCAGGACACCAACCTCCCTCCACCACGAACTGGCCAGGACCCCTTCCCACCACCTGGAACCAATTACCTCTGCAGGCCAATAAGCTTCCACTTTTGAAAATCCATAATGTGCAAAGGGGAAGAGACCCAGTGCTTCACAGGCTTGCCATGGCTGCCATAGTTGGGAACAAAGATGGACAGTGCTGTCACAAGCTTCCTGACTATGGTCTCATCTTCTCCTAGAACCACAAGTGTCCTCCCACTGAGCAGGGAGTAGATGGCCGGGTGGGCAAAAGGATACTGGCGGATGAATTTTAAGGCATTCTGGCCAGCCCTCTTTTTATGCCTCTCGGAAGACAGGCTGACAGGGGGAGCAGAGGAGGGGGTCTTGTCTGAGCTGGTGGAGGCCGCACTGCTCACATAGCTGGTGGTGTCCGAGTAGTTATCCAGGCTAGTCTTACTGACATCCCGACTAGCCAGCAGGTGGCTTGGGTCCAACTCATAAGCTGGGAATGCTTCACAACTGTTGTCTCCGGAAGGATTGGTGTTTTCTACTGCAAAGTCCACATGAAAGCCCTGGTCCTTCTGCCTGTAGCGCTGTGGGGGGATGCTCACCACACCATCCTCCTCAGAGACAGTGTGTGCAGGAGTGGAGAGCGGCACCAGCTGACCATTGCTCTCCTTTGCAATACAGCAGGAGGAGTCTATTTGGGGTGGAGTGTCTTCCAAGCCACCCTCCTGTGCCTCACCCAGCTCCAGAGGACTGAGGCTTACTTGGAAGTGGATGGCCCCCTCATTATCTGCATAGGATTCTTCCTCATTAATGGCACTTGGGTAGCTGGCCTTAAAGTCATCAGGGATGAGGGCCTCAGAAGGACAGGTGCTCAGGACTTCAATACTGTCCTCACTGATGGTCCTGTGGCTGACTGCTTTGCTTCGGACCACCTGGGGGCTCAATGGCACCGTGAGGCTAGCCTGGCTGTCAGACTTTGACAGCACAGTGGTGGACTTCTCCGTGCCCAGAACTTCGATGCTTTCACCGCTGCTGATGCTCCCTTTCATGTCCATATCCAGGTAGTCCAGGTTTTCCTGGGGGTCAAAACTGCTTGATTCTGTCACCTCTACTTCTTTGTACTCATCTCCAAGTTCCTGATCCATCTTGATTAACACAGACTCCACACTGGACTTGTAGGAACCAACACTAATTAGCACTTTAGGAATAGGGCACTCATCCAGAGACCTCGAAGGTAGCCTGTCTTCACTGGGCTGAGAGGGTAGACTCTCTTGCTTCTCCATCATTCTGTCATCGACCTCCACGAAGTCTTCAAAGAGGAAGTTTGTTATGTGTTGCTGTTTTAGAAGTGCTTGGTCAATCTGACTGGTCAGGAGGTAGCACAGGTCTCCTCTGAACATGTGCTCAATGTGGCTGAGCTGGGCCAGGGTCTGAGTAAAATACTCAGTATCACAGAGCTCCTCCAGGGTCTTCAACTTCTTGTCAAAACACTTTGTGGATTTTGCTTTGATGAGTTTTGGGGTATATGCTGGTCTGCACGTGTACATGTCTGAGTCAGCAGACTCGTCTGGGTTAGAGGTAGTGGATGTATGGTCAGCCTGATCCTGGGTGCACTCCAACTCACCAGGACACAAATCAGACCCCTTCACCTTCCTATGAGGGTAAGAGCGAATCTGCTTCAGCAGGTCTTGGTGTTCAATGATGGACTTCTCCACACTGGCCAGTTCATTAGCCTTTTCAATTGCCTGAGATGAGTAAAAACCTTTGTCATTGGCTTTCTTCTGGATCTCCGTTTCTGTGTGCAGGACTGTCCTGGTATAATCTAAATCTTTCAGCTTTTTTTCAAGTTCTCCAGCAAATGCCTTCCTATTGCCCGATTTCAAACACTCGGAGGCTTTGGAAAATTCGGCTGAAAGCTCTTGGAACTGCTGCATGATTTTATGCTGGTCGGCTGAAATATAAGCCATGCAGAAGGGTCTCACAAAGCCTCGGGCCTCTAGGTCATACAGGGTGAGGTGATGTACATAGGCAAAGGCTCCTTCCTTCGAGTCTCCCAGTACTACCTTGGAGTCCTCCACAAAGTTCAGCTTCGGGTACGCAGATCCAGGAGGATGGCCCACGAAGGAAGCCTGGTAATCCACAGACATGATCCGCAAAGAGAAGTAATTGAGATCAAAAGTGCCAAAAACTTTGGTGTCATTGGGGATGGTCAGCAAGGGCTGGGGTCCCACTTGTTCAGAGAACTCAGAAATAAGAATGAAGTCCCTTGAGAACTTGGCCCCAGACAGCTTAGACCACGGGTTGGCTCCCTGGTTGGCAAAGGGGAAGAGTGGCACGGAGTACTCCTCAGGCAGGGACGGTTCATTGTAAGGCTCTTCCTCATACTCATCTTCTTTGGTGAAGGCTACCACATCAGGGGCGCTGATCATATTTCCTGATATACACAGAGAACATTGAGAGAAGTGGGAAAGAACGCGGGGTCAAACGACGAGGCAAAGGAAGGCCCCTGAAGGAGGAAGAGAAGTCCTTGAGGCCTTCTTTGCGGTCCCAGGGAGCTTAGGGTGCCTCTCACTCTGCAGGACTCGAACTCTCGCAGCTTCCTCGGAAGTAGAGGTCCTCCGGAGGCCTCGTGAACTGCAAAGCTGCAAACCCAGAAGACTGCGGAGGATAGTCGCTCTCCTCTTACTCGGGCAAGCACCGCCGGCGAAAGGCACCTGCAACGAGATTACTCCTGAAATCCACGGCAATCGCAAGAGCCCCAGTCCTGATCGAGTGCTAACGTGGCCGCAGGGGTCAGCCAAGCTTTGCCACCCCTACGGCCGAGGGCAGAAACCGTCGCGGCTCCCTGGACGCCACAACACCGACAACTACCGCGGCGCCGCCATCTTAGCATCACATGACTCCCGGTCAACAACGTCGCGTGACCCGGAAGTGTCTGCGCGGACTTCCTGGCTGGAGCGGTAGAGAGAGTGCCTTGGAAGCTACTATCCAGCGGCTCCTCCCAAGTACCAGTCCGACTAACCAAGCACCAGACTGAAAGGACGCAAAGGGAAGCCAGAAAGAGGAGGAGAAAAGTGCTTGGATGAGAGTTCCGGGGGCGCGAGGCAGTCTGGGAATTGTAGTTTCGGGTCCCTGTGAGACGCGCGTCTGTAGGAAGTGACTGGAGAAGGCGGGAGAAAGCAAAAAGTCCGTCCGGACTTTGGCGGGGAATTCACAGCGGCCTGGAAAAACTGCAGACCTGAAAGCCAACGGGTGCCTTCTGGAGTCTGTAGTTCGCCCGGGTGCTCGTCAGGCGGGCCTTGTCTCTGGCTTGCTCACCATGCGCAGACACCCGGAGAGCGGCTGCAGGCGCGGGGGCTAAAAATGATCTTTTCGGCCGTTCGTTACCCGCTCCGGTGGCTTAGACGGCCCGGAGATCGTACCTTGACTCTCGCCGCCATGGAAGTGGCCTTACGAGGCGTGCGAAAAATACTCTGTGTGGCCGAGAAAAATGACGCAGCCAAAGGAATCGCTGATCTGCTGTCCAACGGTCGCATGAGACGGGTAAGAAAGTTTGCCACCAGCTAGCTGGTTCCCCTTGAGAGAAGCTCTCTGAGCAGGACTGTGTGGTGGGTGCCAGAAATCGACTTTAAGGTGATTTCTTCACCTTGGAGACCTCACTGCTTCTCGCGTGAACCACCACAGTGCTTCTCAGGCCGCAGGCCCTCGAACTGGTGAATTTTTTTTTTTTTTTTTTTTTTAAGACAACGGGGTCTTGCTTTGTAGTTCAGGCTGGCTCTGAGCTCACTGTGTAAGCCTTATCACACAGCAATCCTCCTGCCTCTGCCTCCCGAGTGATGAGATTACAGGCGTGAGCCACCACCGTCTGACACCACGAATTACACTCCTAGCTCCCATTATTGTAACTTTGTAGAAAGTTTTAAAATTGAAAAGTCTGAATCCTTCACTTTGTTCTTTATCTGGATCATTTCTGGATATTAGGGCCCTTTGTGATTCCATATGGATTTTAGAACTAACTTTGTCATTCCAGTAAAAAGGGATATTGAAGTTTTGATAAAGATTTATTGAATCTGTAAGTCACTTTAGGAAACATTGCAATCTTTTTAAGGCTTCTTAGTTTTCAATGTGCAAGTCTTTCATGTATTTAGTAAAGTTTATTCCTAAACATGTTATTCTGTTGAGTGTCTTTATAAATATACTTACTATCTTATCCTTTTCAGATTACTCCTTGCTAGTATGTAAAAGCATTACTTTTTTTTTTTTAGAAGACTAATTTGTAGGTGTTGAATTTTTATCCTGCGATTTTGCTAGATTTGTGTATTAACACTAAAAGTTCTTTGAGTTTTTCAGGGTTTTCTATGTATTAAATCATGTCTGTGAGTATACATAGTTTTACTTCTTTATACTTTAGAATATTCTGATATTCTGGTGTAGTGTTGTTGCTTTACTGTTATTTGGTTTAGTTTGGTTTTGGTATGTAGTTCAGGCTTGCTTTGAACTCAGGTTTGCAGTCCAGGATGGCCTTAAATTTACAGCAATCCTTCTGTCTCAGCCTCCTGAGTGCTGAGATTATGGGTATGTGCCACCCCGTTCAGCTGTTTTATTTATACTTTTTGGCTAGTTCTACATCTTTAAAAAACTTTCAGTGTTGGGCCGGGGAGTTAGCTCAGTGGTTCCGGCACCTTTCTTGCAAGCGCAAAGACCCAGGTTCAATCCCCGGTACCCACATACCATACTGGGCATGGAGACTTCACGCCCAGCAGCAACCAGTACCCCATACCACAGTGCCGGGCATGGTGGCTCACGCCTGTAATCCCAGCACTCGGGAGGCTGAGGCAGGAGGATTGCTGTGATGTGAGTTGGAGTCTGAGCTCAGGGCCAGCCTGAACCACAAAGCAAGACCCTGTCTCAAAAAACAACAACAACAAAAAAAACACTTTCAGTGTTTCATCATTAAGTTTGATGGTAGCTGTGAGCTTTTAGTAAACTATGTTTATTTGATTGAAGTTCCTTTATTTATTTATTTATTTTGAGACAGGGTCTTGCTTTGTGGTTCAGGCTGACCCTGAGCTCAGACTCCAACTCACATCACAGCAATCCTCCTGCCTCAGCCTCCCGAGTGCTGGGATTACAGGTGTGAGCCACCACGCCCGGCACTGTGGTATGTGGTACTGATTGCTGCGGGCCAGGAGTCTCCACACCCAGTATTAATCTGGGCCCTTGCACTTGCAAAACAGGTGCCAGAACCACTGAGTTAAATCCCTGGCCCCGTTTCCTTTATTTTTAAAAATTGATTTTATATACATGTTATGATCACAATCAACATTGAGAATTTGTACCAGTACATGACACAACTTAATTCTCATTTTCCCTTTTTCCTGCTCCTCCAAACCTTTCACCCCCATATACATAAAATTTGGGTCCTTTTCATATCATTAAATTTTTTCCCTCCCTTCTTTACTTCTATCCTCCCTTTACCTTTGAATATTCTATTTCATAATACCTATCATACATTTTAGAACTAATTTACACCTAAAGGTCCTCATACCAGAGAAAAGATATGGTGTTTACACATCTGTGTCCTATTTATTTCCCTTATAAGTATGTCCTCCAGGTGAAGTTCCTTTCTATTCTTAATTTGCTGAGATTTGTTTTCTTTTTTTTCAAATCAGGAAAGTGCCGAATTTTGGTCCAGTGTTTTTTTCTACATCAATTGAGATAAGCCAAGTAGTTTTTTTGTTTTTGTTTTTGTTTTGTTTTGAGACAGGATCTTGCTATGTAGTTCGTACTGGCTGCAAACTCACTATGTAGCCCAGGCCAGCCCCAAACCCACAGCAATCCTCTTGCCTCAGCCTCCCAGTAATGGGATTACAGGTGTGAGCCACCATGCCTGTCACTGTGGTATATGCAGGGATCGAACTCAGCACCTTGTGCTTGCCAGGCAGACGCCAGAACCACTGAGCTAAATCTCCAGCCAGTCATGTAGATTTTTAAATGGGAAGTAAAGGCATTCTGATGTATTTTATGATTGGGGATTTAGCTTAGGGGTTCTGGCGCCTGCCTTGCAAGCGCAAGGGCCCAGTTCAATCCTGGGTAACCACATACAACAAAGCTGGGCATGGTGACTCATGCCCACCAACCATCAGTACCACATACCACAATGCTGAACTACAAAAGATGACCCTGTCTCAAAAAAAAAAAAAAAAAGTCACTCTAGAAATAGAAGATTTAAAGAGTGAAAGACCTGAGACAGAGAGACAGCTATTGGAGTTCTTATGAGAGGTCAGGACCCTGAACTCTAGGTAGGTTTGAATAAAAACAGGAATAGAGAGGAAGAAAATGATAAAAGCAATCAGAGTTTAAATGATAAAAGTCCACCACACCTTTGCAAATTTCCATACTTCTTTGTCGAATGATGTTTTCCTTTTCCTCTAAGCCACTCTTTATATTTTAGAAGAGCTTTAGTAACAAATAGAAAACAAATAGAAAAATCAGGTTGGGTGTGGCGACACACACCTGTAATTCCAGCACTTGGGAGGCTGAGGTGCCACGAGTTTGAGGCCAGTGTGGGCGACATATTGAGTACAACCCAGCTTGAACCAGATAGTGAGACCCTTTTCTGTGAAGTTTGTTCCAAGGTATTCTCCCTCCCCATTCCTTTCTGTTCCCAGGTACTTCATCTCTGATGGCAAGTCATCACGTGTATATTTAGCTGTTTGTCCATCTGTCCTAAAGTATGTCATCTCCAAGAGAACAGAGGTCAGGTCCTACTTATTTATTTCTAAAACAGAACTGTTCTGTGAAAACCACATGGTCATTGTGCATTGAATGACGCAATCTCTGCCTGTAAGGATCTAATAAAGGAGTTAACACTTAATGCAACTCAGAATAAAATGATGATCATTGTAGCTTATAATAGCAAAAATTGGATAGCAGTATCTAGTAATGGAATCAAAAGGAATCCTTCCTTTTGAGAGTTTTTGAAACATCCAGCATTTGAAAATGAGAGAGAAATTCACAAGATTAACAATACAGAATTTTTTTCTCTTTTTCAGTTAGAATTTATGATAAATAGTTCAGAGAATATAAATATTTATCAAACTGACCCCACACCCAATACACTGCAACCTATGGTCCTTGACTTAAAATATCCTTGAGTATTTTTTCTGTGTATAGTCAGGAGAAGTCTTTTTTTTTTTTCTGGTATTGGTATTGGTATTTTTCTGGGATCAAACTTGGGTCCTTGTGCTTGCAAAGTAGGCACAGTACCACTTAATCTAAATCCCTGGCTCTAGCAGAAGTTTTAAAGAAAATTCTGAAGTAGATTCAGTAGCAGTAATATAATCAGTTCTTATTTGAGCACTCAGAAAAGATACTATTTGGTTGCTGTGTGTATTTATTTAGAATTGTAAAAGTTCCACTCTTGGTATATTCATTAGCTATTTTCTTTCTCTGGGCTCCAAAGCTGCTGTAATTAGGAGCATCCCATTTCCTGGGTACCCCACCTAAGAAGTGGAATATTGCATGCAGTCCTTTCTAGATGGAAACCACAGGGAATTAAGTTTAAATTGCCTATTGGTAAAACAGGTTGTCTTGGGTGAGCCCAGAAGTTAGTGTCACAGGCCATCTACCTGGAGAGGATTGGACTGATGATTCCCACAGTGTGTCCCCAAGATATAATATGGGACTGAGGTTGTGTACCCGGGCCATTTGAGCTTTGACGGGAGAGTAATTGAGTTAGCAGGACATAGACATAGAACATCTCTGTCAGTCTTTTTTTTTTTTTTTTTTTTTTTTTTCCGAGACAGGGTCTCACTTTGTGGTTCAGGCTGGCCCTGAGCTCAGCCTCCAACTCACATCACAGCAATCCTCCTGCCTCTGCCTCCCAAGTGCTGGGATTACAGGCATGAGCCACCACGCCCAGCACTGTGGTATGTAGTACTGATTGCTGCTGGGCGTGAGTCTCCACGCCCAGTATTGTATGTGGTTACCGGGATCAAACCCCGGCCCTTGCGCTTGCAAGACAGGCCCTGGAATCACTGAGCTAAATCCCCGGCCCCTTGTTTGGTTTTTCGAGATGGGGTCTCTCTATGTAGTTCAGGCTGGATTTGAACTCACTGTGTAGCCCAATGCCTCAAATTTGTGATGCCTCAGCCTCCCAAGTGCTGAGATTATAGGCATGTACCATCACACCCAGCCTATTTTTTCTATTTTTCTGTTACTAAAAGACTTTACTTAGTAGTTGGAATTTGTAGAGGAGCATTTACTTTTCTTGGTGACAGGAGACTAGCTGAACTCTTACTTATCAGGTACTAAAATAATTTTCCTCTATACACCTACTGTGAGTCAAGGGTAGAAGAAATAACTCCATGGTAGAGCTCTTGCCTAGCATGCTTAAGGCCTTCCTGGGTTCATTTGCTGTCACAGGAAGGAAGGAAGGGGCAGGCAGGCAGAAAGAGAAAAGAGAGCAAGCCATTCCACCTCACAGAGTGCCCGCCCAGTGTTCCACACAGAACAGTTGTCTGAGGCAGAGTGAGAATCTTCTGGTATTAGTACTTCTAGATCCTTCAGCATTTTCCAGTCCGCAGGGAGCCTTTCTTCTATTTTGCTTTCAGTGCTGGTCAGAAACTCCCAGCATGGCTACTTTGTGTGCCTGGTTGGGGGAAGATGAGACCTACGGTCTTGTTATTTTGTAATTGCAGTTAAAGAAATGCACTGTTGGCTGGATTTCAGCTCTGACTTGGATTACAGTGTCATTGGATTTCAAAGCCGGAAGAAACCACAAAGATAACTGTGTTCAGGAATAAATTGAGATTCAAAGCATATATATTTTTTTGAGAGAAGGCCTCCCTATGCAGTTCAGGCCAGTTTATTGGTAGAGTTGTATGACTTTGAACTGGTAAATATATGGGGGGAGAAAAACAAATGATCAAGAATTTATTTATTTATTTATTTTTGAGACGGGGTCTTGCTTTGTAGTTCCGGCTGGCCCTGACCTCAGCCTCAAACTCACATCACAGCAATCCTCCTGCCTCTGCCTCCCAGGGGATTACAGACCTGAGCCACCACACCCGGCACTGTGGTGTGTGGTACTGGTTGCTGCTGGGCGTGAGTCTCCACACCCAGTATAGTATATGGTTACTGGGGATCAAACCCTGGCCCTTGCGCTTGCAAGACAGGTGCCGGAACCACTGAGCTAAATCCCCGGCCCTGATCAAGAATTTATGTTCTAAAAGGGTATTTAATGCCATGAATTTGTTTTGTAATCTTGGACAGTGTCATTATCATCTGTAAAAAGATGTTGAGTATGAGCCAATCTTAAGTTTACCTTTCAACATTAAAAACTCCATGAACTCTATCAAGTATATACTGGTAACAGTTTCGAGAGGCTACTTAGTAAACACTTGGTCTTAATAATTTAGCTCGGTTTTTATTCTATGGAAGATATTCTTGCTTATCCAGAGTTTGCTTGGTCTTTATGCTGAAGAGTCACTTTTTAAATGTGATTTATATTTTTATTTTGTTTTGTAGAGAGAAGGGCTTTCTAAATTCAACAAGATCTATGAATTTGAGTATAATCTGTTTGGCCAGGTAGGTGATAAAATTTGTTCAACCTGAATCTTTCAGGTCCACGTGCATGTGCCAATTTGGTGTATATTCCTTGGGTTTTCAACTGTACTGAAAAGAATACCTATTTATTATAAACCTACCCTAAATTGTTTGTGCCTTAATCAAGAACAAGTAGTCACCCTTCTCTATGTGAACTGCACTGTCTTAATAAGTATTACGTAAAAGTCCTTAGTTACAGAGGATAATTTTATGGTCTATGAGGAAGTGTAGTCCCTGTCGTAGTAGTAGAATCGGTGTGGTGATTTGATTGCCTGTGGCTTTTGGCTTTGATGAGTTATATTGAAGCTTATTTCTTCCTAATGAGCTGGTGTTTTTTTGTGTAATAGAAGTCTCTCCCTTTCATTTGAATGAAATGCGACTGCAAAAAGACTAACTTGAATTTTGTTACCATTCAGAATGTTACCATGATCATGACTTCGGTTTCTGGACACTTGTTGGCTCATGATTTCCGGATGCAGTTTCGAAAATGGTCAGTACAATTCCTAGGGGAAGAACTGTTCGACTATTGCAGTAAGTTTCAGCACATATAGGAATCTTAAAGTATGTTGTTGTTACCATGTGACTTGGAGTACCAAGATGACCTAGGGTTGTCTGATTTATTATACATTTTTATTGTATCTTTAGCATAAACAGCCACTTTTAGATGTTACCCCACAATAGGCCGTTGTCATGCAGCTGTTGGATTGCATTTGTTCTGTTCAAAATGTGCATGAAAGGGTTCTAGATGTTACCTTAGCAACAACACCTGTTAATCTTCCCAGGGGAGAGGACATCATGCTGTGCAGAAGGTCATGGCTTTGCTTTTAATCTTCTGAGCCATTAGCCTCTCTTCTTTCCTTTTTCCTATCTTTCCCATTCCTTCTTTTTCCCTCCCCTTCTTTTTCTTTTCCTTTTCTCATCCTCTCCCTTTTTCTTTCTTTCTCCCCATCCTCACCTTCCTTATCTCTTTCTGAAACTCTGTCTGGCTATACCACCTAGGCTGCTCTTGAAGTTCTGGGCTCAGCAGTCTCCCACCTCACCCTTCCAGGTAGGCATGCACTACCTCACTTGAGCCATTTTCTGCCAAGTGTCCACCCGTGAGCTTACTGGAGCGTACATGCTGGTTAGAGTAGAGGACTCTGCACTGTGTGCTGGCACCAGACTATTTGTGCTTTTGTTTCTTTTCTAGGCATAGCTGCAATCCCCTTGTCCTCTTTGAAGCAGAAATCGAAAAATATTGCCCAGAGAATTTTATAGACATCAAGGTAGAATCTTTTGGAAGATGTGGCAATGAAGTTGAAACAACCACGTGTAGTTGAATGGAGTAATTTCTATATTTTTAACCTGTTGGAATTGTACAGAAGGTTTTCCACCAAACTGAGCACTGTACCATGCGTGATTTAAAAAGTTATCCACAATGCCAAGGATTTAGCTCAGTGGTGAACCCTGGTATCACGGAAAAGAAATTATCCGCATCCATGTGTAAATAGGCTTTTTAAGCTAAATACCCAAGAGACTATATATATATAGCAAGCCATCTTTATTAATAGCTGTTGTCTAAATAAGTACTAGAAATTCATATTATTAAGTTATTCTAATGCTTATCCCACCCGTAGGTAGGCTATGAAATGCAGGTAATTTGAAGTAAATTACCAGTTCAAAACACCTGTAGTTAGTTCACTACTAACTGGAAACTCTTTTAGAGATGAAACACAATGAAGTTATTTTCTGTTTTGTTTTGTTTTGATTTTAGCTGGCAAATAATCAGAACCAGTGGAGGTAGAAGTGTGTGTTAGGGGACTGGGGATTTAACTCAGTGGTTCTGGCACCTGGCTTGCAAATTCAAGGTCGTAGAGTTTGATCCCCAGTACCAAAAAAACACCCAGTGTGTTAGAGGTGAACCACCATTTCTTCATATTGGTGAACTTGTATTAAACCCCTAATCTTCTCGAAGTTCAGTTACAGATCTGGGGGACTATACTAGTTAGCAAACCATCACTGGTGCTGGTATAAGCAATTTTCTCTGGTCTTTTTCCCTCACAAAGTTGTCCCATCCAGGTACTAGCCAGGCCTGACCCTGCTTAGCTTCCGAGATTAGATGAGATAGGGTGCATTTAGGGTGGTGTGGCTGTAGACCCCTCTCAGGAATCCTCAGTCAAATCTCTTTAGTGTAAAAATGTCAGAAAGTTTGCTTTATGACTCTAGTAGTGGACTCTACTATTAACATTCTCCCCTTCCTCAACTTCAGAAAACTCTGGAACGAGAGACACGGCAGTCCCAGGCCCTGGTGATCTGGACTGACTGTGACAGAGAAGGTGAAAACATCGGGTTTGAGATTATCCAAGTGTGCAAGGCAGGTAAGTACCACCATCACTGTGCTTCTCCATTTAGGAACTGATGAAGAGAGCATTCTGCTGCATTCTGTCCAGTTCCTCCTGATAGCTTTGTCTGCTTCAAATGTCAGGCCCATCTAAGGTGCTTCCTAGGATGACCAGCAGGGCTAAATGAGTCAGCAATACATTTCTAAGTATAGATTTAAAAGTATATCTATTTAGGGGCCGGGGAGTTGGCTTAGTGGTTCCGGCGCCTGTCTTGCAAACGCAAGGGCCCGGGTTCGATTCCCTGGTAACCACATAACAATAGTGGGTGTGGAGAGCCACACCCAGCAGCAACCAGTACCACATACCACAGTGCCAGGCATGGTGGCTCACACATGTAATCCTAGCACTCAGCAGGCAGAGGCAGAGGACGACTGCTGTGAGTTTCAGGCTGAGCTCAGGACCAGCCTAAACTACAAAGCAACACCCTGTCTCAAGAAAAAGAGTGCAATATGATTGACTTTGACACCAGTGACCCTTCCTTCTGTAGTGAAGCCCAGTCTGCAGGTGTTAAGAGCCCGTTTCTCTGAGATCACCCCTCGTGCTGTGAGGACAGCCTGTGAAAACCTGACCGAGCCAGATCAGAGAGTGAGTGACGCTGTGGATGTGAGGCAGGAGCTGGACCTGAGGATCGGTGAGGAGCTGGACATGTCCTGCCAGGCCCATTTAATGTGTTAGTATTGGGTTCTAGAACTAGAACTGACCTCTTTCCCTCCCTCCACCCTGACTTCCAGGAGCTGCCTTCACTCGGTTCCAGACCCTGCGGCTCCAGAAGGTTTTTCCTGAAGTGCTGGCTGAGCAGCTCATCAGCTATGGCAGCTGCCAGTTCCCCACACTAGGCTTTGTGGTGGAAAGATTCAAAGCCATTCAGGCCTTTGTGCCAGAAGTCTTCCACAGAATCAAAGGTAAGGCTGGGGATTGTTGTGGGACCTCCAGACCCAAGGACAACAAGGACTATGAGTGTTAATAACACTAATTAAATGTAGGATTTTTTTTTCACCCTCATTACCCTTCTACCTGTTTCATTATAACATTCAGAATCTACTTAGGTTTCTCTTAGTTAACAAGTACTCTTCCCTATTTCAGATTCTTTTGATTTTCACTATATATGTCTTTTGTAATATGTCTTTTTCTATCCCTTATATCCTGTGGCTTCTCTAAGACAGCCTTTCTGTTTATCTCTCCCCAATGTAGTAACTCATGACCATGAAGATGGTACCGTAGACTTTAATTGGAAAAGGTATCGTCTTTTTAACCACACAGCTTGCCTTGTCCTCTATCAGTTATGTATGGAGGTAAGGAGTTCTTTTGGGGGTTTGTTTCTGGTTTTTTGGGGGGGGGGGTTACTGGAAATTAAACTCAGGACCTTGCACTTGCCGGGCAGGTATGGTGCCACCAAGCTATATCTCTGGCCCCAAGGAATCCTTTTAGTGCTTAATATTCTGTGCACCTCCCTCATCCTGTCATCTCTGTTGGCTGAGTGATCCTGTCCTATTCTGTCACCGAAGTCTGTTGACCTCTAGTTTGCATCTTAAGCCATTCCTTTTTGGGGACCAGAAAGACTAGAACCCTGTGAAAATAGCATTAAAAGTATACAGGGGAAGGGTCTACAGAACTTTTAGGGGAAAGCAGAAATTTTGACAAGTGTATAGCAGAAATCCTTCCGGGGAATACAGTGTCATCATAAGTTTGGAAGGGTCAGCTAGACTGTGAACTCTCAGAGCTCCAAAGGGTGTCTGGTCCAGTCTTCTTCCTTTGATCCCATGAGCGGATCTACAGAGATGAAAACCACAAATTAATCCACAAGTCAAATTACTTGTGACTTTAACAGGTTAATTTCATACAGTGATAAATGCCTGGATGAAAGCAAGGGTAAGGAATGGAGGATGGGATGAGGGCAGGATGCAGACTGTCACAGACAAGTGCTTGTACGGGGCCTCTTAGCGGGGCACTTGAACAGGGAAGGATGTCCCTCAGAGCAGCACGTGCAGGGGGCCACAGTCAGCTCAGGCCACAGGCCAGTCAGTGGCAGTTGGGACCCAGCCGTGACACATCTGACCCTACGGCAGATGGCCCACTGCGTGCTGCCTCTTCCTGTAGGTCATTACCTAATTGCCTGGCTTAACCAGGGGCTGTACCAGGTATCTAAGTAAGATCACAGAGCTCTAGGTTTAACAATTTGTGAGGTGCTCTGGCAGGTTTATTATTGCTTGGAAACGGAAGTAAAAACTATTAAGTACCTGCTCTGTGTCACTTTATTAAATGTTCTTCTGTTTCTTCCCAATAATCCCATGACAGCAATGATACCTTGTCTTCAGAGTAGGAAGAGACTGGAGTAACTCACAGATATCCTGGAGTTACTGGGAGATGGAGCACCAGCCACTAGATTCGATCACAGTGTGTCTGTGTCCTGCTGTAGACCCCATTATTTCCTGGGAATCAGTCTGTCTGCCATGCCGCCTTCTGACCCTAGACCACCTGGTACACTGCATATTTATCTATTAAATAAAAGGACCTTAAATAAATAAATAGATCTGTCCCGTTGCTTGTTCACCAGGATGTGAATAGGAATATAGGGCAGGTGGCAATTTTTTTTTTCTTTTTTTTTTTTTCTTTCAGTACCAGGATCTTAAGTTTTCAGGACCTTGCACTTGCCACCACATCCTGTGCCACTGAGCTACATTACATCCCTGGCTGGATGGTTTTATTTTAGGTTTTTTGAGACAGGGTCTCACTTTGTAGTTGAAGCTGGCCCTGAGCTCAGCCTCAAACTCACATCTCAGCAATCCTCCTACCTCTGCCTCTGCCTCCTGAGTGCTGGGATTACAGGCGTGAGCCACCACACCCGGCACTGTGGTATTTGGTACTAATTGCTGCTGGGGTGAGTCTCCACACCCAGTATTGTTATGTGGTTACTGGGGATTGAACCCAGACCCTTGCACTTGCAAGACAGGCGCTGAAACCACTGAGCTATATCCCCGGCCCTGGATGGTATATTTTTAACTCTTTGAAAAAAGTAACTTGTCCCCCAGTTTATTAGAAAGGAGAAATTTGGATGGTGTTATACAAATAGTCTCATTAGTTCAATCCCTGGAACTCAAAAAAAAAAAAACAAAAAAACAAATATTCTCATTAGCAAATTAAGGTGAACTTTTTGAGTATTTACAATTTTTTAGAATGTGAGATTGGGGCCAGGGATTTAGCTCAAGTGGTACTATGCCTACCTTGGAAGCACAAGGCCTGAATTCAATCCCCAGTACCACCCCCCCAAAAAAAACTGGGATAGGTTTTAAGATTGGTTTTCTTGCCTTGTATACTTTTTGTATTTTCAGATATTCACAAGAACATTTGTAGTAGGTAAAAAATTACTCAAGCGGTGCAGACTAACATTCAGTTGGCTCTAGAACAAGCAGTTTAAGGTATATAAAAATGTCTTTCAAAATCCTGGTTTGAATGAGAAGAGGCTGATTAGGAGTCTCCTGTACTGTCCACTACAAATGACTTTGAACCAGCAGTGCTAGGCTGAGGCTACTGTCTCTGTTGGCAATCATTGCAGTGTGAAATAGTGAATAAAGGCAGCTGCAGCAGGTTGGAGATGATAACACTTTTAAGTCTTTTTTCCTGGTCTGTAGGATCCCATGGCAACCGTCGTGGAGGTTAAGTCAAAGCCGAAGAGCAAGTGGAGGCCTCAAGCTTTAGACACTGTGGTATGTTCTAAACACTGTTCTGGCTACTCAGGAACAACTATTTGTTATTGTGAGGCTGGGGTTCTACTTACATAGTGTTGCACAATAAAGCACTTGGGGGTCAGGGATAGCACAGTGGTTCTATGCCTGCCTGGCAAGCGCAAGGGCCTAAATTCAATTCCTAGTACCACATAAAATAAATAAGTACATATTTACACATAGATACATACACACATAAATAAAGCACTTGAGGGCCAAGGATTTAGCTCAGTGGTTCCAGCGCCTATCTTGCAAGTGCAAGGGCCCAGGTTCGATCCCCGGTAACCACATACAATACTGGGCGTGGAGACTCATGCCCAGCAGCAATCAGTACCACGTACCACAGTGCCGGGCATGGTGGCTCACGCCTGTAATCCCAGCACTCAGGAGGCAGAGGCAGAGGCAGGAGGATTGCTGTGATGTGAATTTGAGGCTGAGGTCAGGGCCAGCCTGAACTACAAAGTGAGACCCTGTCTCAAAAAAAAAAAAAAAAATTAAAAAATTAAATAAAACGCTTGAGGAAGACATGGACCTGCTTGACATCTCAATATTTTGTTGTTAAAAAAAACTTTAAAGTTAGCATATATAATTTCCAGTGCCACCCAAAAGAAAAAAAATTGAAGTTAATAAACATAATATAACTGCATTATGTGAAGTTTGAGAAACAAAAAGAGGAAGATAAATGATCTGTAATCTTTCCATCTTTTTATATAACCACTGGCATAATTTTGATATCGTCCTCTTTTTCATAGTACCAGGATTAATCTCAGGGCCTTTACAGTGAGCTACATCCTCAGCCCTTTTTTATTTGTTTATTTGTCTTTATTTTGATACTCAGTAAGTGGTGCAGGCAGGGCCCAAACTCTTAATCCTCCTGCCAGAGCCTCCTAGAGTGTTAGGATCCTAGGCATTCATCACAATATCCAGCTCCTATATTTTTCCTATTTTTTAATATGTGTATTTTTATAGCACTGTAATTGGAGTAAGTAGTTTGTTTTTTCCGCACAAGGACTCTGCCACTGAGCTTGTACCCCAGCACATGTGTTTTATTCTTCACTGTCTAACTATGCTTTCACATGTAGTAAGCAGCATTGCTGGAGAGTCACATAGGGAAAAAGAGCAGCTACTTATTCCCTAGGAGGCCTCACAGGATGCTTTTCATCATGCAGAGAAATTTTCTAGGCCTGGAGTGGTACCCCTGAAGTGTAGTCCCTAGGCTGCCAACCTTAGCATCAGTGTGTTAGACTGCATATTAGAAATGCAGATGTCAAGCCAGGCATGGTAGCACACTCCTGTAGTCCCAGCACTTGGGAAGCTGAGCCAGGAAGATTGCTGCAAGTTCGAGGCCAGCCTGGGCTACAGAGTGAGTTCAAGGATAGCCTGACAGCCAGATTCTGTCTCAGAAGACAAATCAACAAAAAAAATGCAGATGTCAGTTTATGTCCAAGTCCTACGCTGTCGTATTCTCCAGTGAAGTGGTTGGGCCCATAAATCTGCTGACTCTTCATGTTAATCTTAGAGCTACATATCAGTGTCAGACAACCACTGGTTGTCATTTTCCCACAGGTGCAAAAGTCTTCCTTGAGCACTGTCCTTCCTTCTCAGCAGAAGGACTGCAGATGGAATGGCAGGGGCCAGACCTGCTAAAGGTGACTTGGGTTGTTGTTTAGTCCCCTGACTCACCTATACATTACAAAGCCTTTTGACTCTCTTAACAGGAACTAGAGAAACTGGCTTCTCGGAAGTTGAGAATAAATGCTAAAGAAACTATGAGAATTGCTGAAAAGCTCTACACTCAAGGGTAAATATTCTCTCAACACTTGACAAAAGGCAAACACTATCACTGAGCTACACCCCAGTTCAAAATCCTGCTCCTAACCCCTTAGCAGCTCTCCCGAGGACCGTGGCAAGAGACAAACAGCACATGACACCTTTACAAGCTGTGTGCCTGTGAAAATCACTCTTACCTTGGCCATCAGAAATATTGCAGCACTGAGGTTCCCCAGTGGTGGGTCTAACATGTGACCGCTGAGCACTTCAAATTACTGCTGTCCTAATTAAAATGCATTATAAGTATAAAATGCATATATATACTTCAGTGTAAAAATAAGACAGAAACTATATCAATAATTTTTCCTCTTTTTTAGGTAGAACTAGGTACTAAATCTAGGGCCTCCCACATTCTAGGCCAGCACTCTGGCACTAAGCTATCTTGATAATTTTTTTCTTTTTTTTTAATGTTAGGAATCAAACCCAGGGTTTTTGCATTGAGCTGCATCCCCAGCACTGTATTTTTTATTTTAAGACAAGGTCTTGCTAAGTTGCTCAGCCTGCCCAGAATACTGGGATTGGAGGCATGTGTCACCATACCCAGCTTCAGTAATTTTTAAGTAACCAGGAGAAAATTTAAAATTGCAGAGTCCACATTATAGTTCTTTGGGTGGAATTGTTCTTTTTATGCTTTAAGAAAAGCTACAGGAGCAGACACTATGGAAAGGACCAGCAAGGCTAATGCACAGCACAGGGTTGTTAGTCTGACCCAAAGAGAGGCCAGTGGCATGTCTGAGGTACCATATTGCCACGTAAGTATTTATAAGTATTGCATATAAGTATTTACCTTATGCTGTGCTATCCCTTCCTTCCTTTGGCTTCTTAAAATATGCTAGCAAGAGAACTTACTGCTTTTCACCCCTGAGTGGGTTCTATTTTAAACCTTTTGTCACTGTTGGTCACCTAGGTGCCTTTCTTTTGAGTTGGCTGTCAGATGAATAATTGCCAGTGTTATCAGAGGAATCAGTTTTTAAAGACCAGTGAAAGAGCTTTTTCTTTTTCTTTTTTTTAACCTTTCTTTTAGGTACATCAGCTATCCCCGAACAGAGACGAACATTTTCCCCAAAGACTTAAACTTGATGGCATTGGTGGAACAGCAGACACAGGATCCACACTGGGGAGCCTTTGCCCAGAGCATTTTAGAACGGGGTGGCCCCACTCCACGCAATGGAAATAAGTCTGACCAAGCTCACCCTCCCATTCACCCAACCAAGTATACCAGCAACCTGCAGGTTGGTGTCACTGCGTGTACAGCCTGCTAAAACTGAGAGCCAAGTGCTAAGGAGTCAGTAGGATTCGAAGCTGTTCTGTGGGCGCTATTACTAGGAAATAAGTGATTTTGAAATATCTCTTCTGTCTCAAAAACAAGGAGTCAATATCAGAATTCTACTCACAGTCCTGTGCGTGGCTGTCAGGAAAGGTCCTCCATGGTGGGCCCTACTCTCAGTCAGCTCTGCTGCTTCCCCATCAGAAGTGGCCACTTGCCTTCCCCAGACTCATGCGGTCTCCACATCCAGAGCCAGCCTGATAGCCTTCTTCATCCCTTGCTTCTGGTGGGAGCTTAGTTGTCCTCCAAGATCGGTTTCCATGGCCTTTGGTTCTGGAGCCTTCCCCACACCACCGCTGTCACCAGTGCTCACACTCAGCTCTGTCTGGCTTCAGGTGTTTTACTGGTCAGGAGCAAGAGCTGTGCTGACAGCAGCTGTCAGGCTTGTGTGATGTCTATCGCTAAGGAAATTTTAATTTTCTTAATTATATATATATATATGTATATCCTTTCTCATTTCAACAGTACCTCATCTTTATTCTAGACAGTTTAAAAAATAGAGGGCTGGGGATTTAGCCCAGTGGTTCCTGTACCTGCTTTGCAAGCACAGGGGCCTGGGTTTGATCCCCGGTAACCACATATAACAATGCCAGGCATGGTGACTCACACCCACCAGCAGTTAATACCACATACCACAATGCCAGGTGTGGTGGCTCACACCTGTAATACCAACGCTTGAGAGGCAGAGGCAGGAGGATTGCTATGAGTTCAAGGTTGAGCTCGGGGACAGCCTGAACCACAAAAAGCGAGAACCTGTCTCAAAAAAAAAAAAAAAAAAAAAAAAACCACCAAAGAGTATCTTGTTAATTACCTGTGACTTTGTCTTTCTTCTGTTTAGACTGATGAAAGAGAACAGAGTGACTCCCTTCCTTATCTTTAGCCTAAAGTTGTGAGGTGTATCAGCCAAATGCTATGAACTCCCACGGACCCACTTGATGCAGGCCCTGAACGGCTGTGTCATGCTTTGTGCAGAACCTCAGATTGCCAGTGGCATAAGCCAGGCTGACACTACCAGTGGCACTGGAGTCCTTTAGTGGGAGAAGGAGTTTCAAACTCTTTTCCTTTTCTTCAGGGAGATGAACGGCGACTATATGAGTTCATTGTTCGTCATTTCCTGGCTTGCTGCTCCCAAGATGCCCGAGGACAGGAGACGACTGTGGAGATTGACATTGCTCAGGAACGTTTTGTAGCCCATGGCCTCATGATTCTAGCTCGAAACTACCTGGATGTGTATCCCTACGATCGCTGGAGTGACAAGGTAATAAGGAGGCAGGCCGCAGCAAGGGGTGACAGTTACACTCCAGCCCCATGCTGGCTGATGGAGCCAGGCTGGCTGATGTGATAACAGAATGATCTGACCTCGACTCTTCCTGCTCCCTGCAGCTCCTCCCTGTCTATGAGGAAGGCTCCCACTTTCAGCCCAGCACTGTAGAGATGCTAGATGGGGAGACCAGTCCTCCACAGCTGCTCACTGAGGCCGACCTCATCGCCCTCATGGAGAAACATGGCATTGGTTAGTAGCTCATCAGAGAGCCCATGGGCCTCAGGCACATGTTCCCACTTAACTCTGAGGTTGAAGTGAGGCCAATAGAGGTGATAAGCTTACTGAAGGTTGCAAAGGATTTGGGTTATAAAATGTAACTCCAGCTATTGTGCTCTTTGTGTATGTTTGTTTTGTTTTG
>PVIR01000267.1:38936-99595 GCA_004026965.1 Petromus typicus
AGGTTTTTTGAGACAGGGTCTCGCTTTGTAGTTCAGGCTGGCCCTGAGCTCAGCCTCAAACTCACATCACAGCAATCCTCCTGCCTCTGCCTCCCGAGTGCTGGGATTACAGGCGTGAGCCACCACGCCCGGCACTGTGGTATGTGGTACTGGTTGCTGCTGGGCGTGAGTCTCCACACCCAGTATGGTATGTGGTCACCGGGGAATCAAACCCAGGCCCTTGCGCTTGCAAGACAGGCACCGGAACCACTGAGCTAACTCCCCGGCCCTGTTTGTTTTGTTTTGTTTTTGAAGTTCTTTTGGTTTTTTTTTTCAGTGGTGGGCATCAAACCCAAAGCCTTGTGCATACTAGGAAAGTACTCCACTGAGCTACACCTCACCCCTATCCAAGGTTCTAAAACCTCACATGGCACTCTGTAAAATACAGTAGCTGTTTCCCCATGACTCAAGGCTCTAGACCCTTGAAGTATCAGACAGGAATTATTGTGGAACAGCAGGTGTGAGTGGCAGGCACAAGGGTCAAGGAGAGGATGAAAACCTGATTTTTCCCGCTACACACTCAGTTTGTCAAAAACCAAACCAAGAGCAGACAAAAGCAAGCCAGCCTTGGCAAGGTTTGAGGAAGACATGGGAGCAGGAAAGCCCAGGCCTGCTGTGGATGTGGAGGTGGGGCGCCCGTGGCAGGTTGGTAGGGTCATAGAAGGTAAAGCTGAGGGATGCTTTGAGCCGATTGTCTAGGGCCTTATGTGCTCAGCTGAGGGGAGCAGCAAGCCAGCTCCGATTTATGGATGAAGGAGCCATACAGAGCTGAGTATCTAGGAAATAATTTTAAGAGGTTTTTTGTTTTGTTTTGTTTTTTGGGGTTTTTTTGAGACAGAGTTTCACTTTTGTAGTTTATGCTGGCCCTGAGTTCACTGTATAGCCCAGGCAAGGCTCAAACTCACAGCAATCCTCCTTACTCTGCCTCCCGAGTGCTGGGATTACAGGCGTGAGCCACCACACCTGGTTTAAGAGGTTTTTTGAGACATATTTTGTATACTATATAACTCAGAGCTGGGAGTGTGGGTCCCTGGTAGAGAACTTCCCTAGTGAGAACAAGGCCTTGGGTTCTATCCCCAGCACTGCAAACACAAAATAAAATGTACAGTTCAGTGTTTTGTTTGTTTTCGCAATGCTGAAGATGGGACCTAGGATGTCACACCAAGCCACATCCCTAACCCGCAATTCAGTGGCTTTTAGTGTATTTATCATAGAGTGCATCCGTCACTACTCAGTGTTAGAACATTTTCATTGTCTCTGAAATCCAGTATTCTCCCACTCCTAGGGACTCAATAGATTTGACTATTTTAAACCTTTCACATGAATGGGATCAGACAATACATAGTCTTTTGTAGGTGATTTCCCTAACTTAGTATAATGTTCTCAAGGTTCATCTTTGTTGAACCATGTCAAAACTTTATTCTTTACTGTTCTTTTTTTTTTTTTTTTTAAGGTTTTTTGAGACAGGGTCTTGCATTGTAGTTCAGGCTGGCCCTGAGCTCAGCCTCTTAACTCACATCACAGCAATCCTCCTGTGTCTGCCTCCCGAGTGCTGGGATTACAGGCGTGAGCCACCATGCCTGGCACTGTGGTATGTGGCACTGGTTGCTGCTGGGCATGAGTCTCCACACCCACTATTGTATGTGGTTACCCAGGTCGAACCCCGGTCCTTGCATTTGCAAGACAAGCGCCGGAACCACTGCGCTAAATCCCCGGCCCTGCTGTTCTATTTTTTTATGGTGTATATTGACCATATTGTATCTATTTACTCATCAGTTGGTAGATATTTGGTTTGTTTCTGCTTTGGAGCTGTTATGATAATGCTTCTGTACAAGTTTTTGTATAGGTATGTGTTTTGGGTTCTGTTTGGATGTAAATAACTAGGAATGAAATTGTTGGATCACTTTTTGAAGAACCATCAAATGATTTTCCAAGGTGGCTCCCCATTTTACATTCCTGTCAGCAGTGTACAAGGTTCTACTTTCTAACGTCAGCACTTGCTGTCTGTCTTACTTGTACCCACACAAGTGGCTGTGAAATGGTGTTTCACAGTGCTGTTGGTTTGCATTTCCCTAATAGTATGGCTGCATTTTAAAAGGTCCCTTTGGCCACAGTTTTGACTAAGCTGGATGAATAAAGAGGCCAGAAATGGGCAGCCTTGAGGATGGTACACGTTGCAGTGGTGCAGTTGAGATGAGGTGGGTCATAGTCTTGGCCCTGACTTGAAGGGGAAAAGGGTTTATTTAAAGCAGGAGCTGGAAAGCTGGAATTGACAATGAAGATAAGTCATTTGGGTTGGCAGGAGAGCTGAAGTTGCCACTGTAGCCTGAAACAGATGTGAATAGAGGCATCTCACCTTCATTGGCTGCTCAAGTAGAAGAGGGACCCAGGGGCATCAAAGTAGCTACAGGTGAGATGGGTACAGCTGTTTGTGTTGTCTCCAAGTAACCAGGAAATGGCTTCCAGGTACTGACGCCACTCATGCGGAGCACATTGAGACCATCAAATCCCGGATGTACGTTGGGCTCACTTCCGACAAGCGATTCCTCCCTGGGCACCTGGGCATGGGACTAGTGGAAGGTAAAGGAGGAGGGAGGGAGCTTGCCCAGATTCAGAGAGTATCCTGGGGAAACTCACTGAGCTCTCCTCTTTCCTGCAGGTTACGATTCCATGGGCTACGAGATGTCCAAGCCTGACCTCCGGGCTGAGCTGGAAGCTGATCTGAAATTGATCTGTGAAGGCAAGAAGGACAAATCTGTAGTTCTGAGGCAGCAGGTGCAGAAATATAAACAGGTTTTCATTGAAGCAGTGGCTAAGGCGAAAAAGTAAGTGCCATACCCTGCTTTCCTGCCCCAGAGGCCCTTTAGCCCAAGGCTTTGGTGATAGCGATTCCCTGAGAAGTGAGAGTTCTTAGGGGCAGCTAAGGCAAGGAGGTGCAGCTACTCCTGATTCATCGCCTTTGGGGTCCTAACCCAGCAGGATTCAGGGGAGCACACCACACAGGATCTGGTCTCCTGGGTTTTCTTCCTCTGAAATGATCAAAACAATCTGCCCCAATTTATTTGAGCTGTTGAGTGGGCGGATATGGAAGTTATTTCCAGGTCTTCACACTGAACTACATCCCCAACTCTTTTTAACTTTTTTTTTTTTTAATTTTGAGATAGGATTAGCTGGGCGTGGTGGCACCTGCCTGTGATCCTAACATTCAGGAGGCTGAGGCAGGAGGATCACTCAGAGTTCAAGGCCAGCTCAGGCTACATAGTGAGTTCAAGGCCAGCCTGACCTACATTGCAAGACTCTGTCACAAAAACAAGATCTCACTAAGTGGCCCAGCCTGCGCTCATATTTGCAGTTCTCTTGCCTCAGCCTCCCAGAGTGCTAAAGAGAGTGCTAAAGTTACCAGTGTGAAGGCTGCTGGTGGGGATGGAACCCAGGGCCTTGTACATGCTAGGCAGGTGCTCTTCCTTTGATGCAAGGTCTTGGTAACTTTTCCAGAGTTTCCAAGTTTGACCTCAAACTTGTCCTCCTGCCTCAGCACCCCAAATAGCTGGGATTATAGGCATGTGCCACCACACCCAGTATAGGATATATTTGTTATCTGGAACATTTAGTGTTGTCCACTTCAGCTATGATTAATTCTATAATCCCAGTATTGTGTAATGCAGGAAGATCAATCCCAGCCTTGGCCCTGCAGTGACCTAGTGAGACCCTGTCTCAGAATAAAAAAGGGCTGGGGATGTAGCTCAGTATGAAGGCCTTGGGTTCAGTCTTGAAAACTTCAAAATAAATGAATGAATAAATGAATAGTGTTGGCCATTTAGCAAACAGCATGTCTGTTGTATTACTTAGAAATGTAGTACATTTTCTACTTGTGATACTATGATATATATCAGACATATGTACATATATATGCTTACATATGTGCACACATGTAGATTTACATGTGTGTGCACATATGTGTACATTGTGCACTACATGTGTGCATATCTATACTTACATGAGTGCATGCATGCTCATGTGTACATATCTATACTTACATATGTGTACACATGTGTATATGTACTTGTGTGCTTCCATGTGTGCATGTATATGTATACTTACATATATGTACATCTGTATGTACTACCATAGGTCCTTAGGACCACCACAGGTCCTAAAACCCTTGAAATCTCCAAAATGAAGAGTGTCTTGTTTGCTAATTGGATGACTGGTAGGGAGGCAGGGACCTAACACCTCGTGGATGGGGGACTTATCACCAGGGGACCAATCATATGATTAGAGGTCAAAACTTTGAACTTCATCACGCTACCTCCACCCTACCCTTACCACTTCTAGGGAGGGTAGACAGGGCTGAAACAGGTTGATTACCTGTGGTCAACAATTCATTGGTTATATCTAAGTAATGAAAGTGCCATAACACTAAAGGTACAGGGTTCTAGGAGTTTTCTAATAGGTGAGTGCAGAAGTTCTGGAAGGTGGCACACAAAAGTCCATATCCCTTCTGTGTTCCTTACCCCACGCATCTCTTCCATCTAGCTGTTGATCTGAGTTCAGTGAGCTGCTCTAATGGTTTAAACCTGAGAAGGGGCTTACGGGAAGCCCAGTTTATAGTCATTTGGTCAGAAGCACAGTCCACTATTTGGAATTTGCCACTGACCTCTGAAGTTCAGCCAATCTTGGACTGAGCCCTCAACCTTTGAGTTCTTAGTCACTATCTCATTGCTGAGGCGAAATACCCAACACTCGCAGCTGAAAGGAGGAGTGGTTTATTTTGGTTCACATTTCATTACACTGTTGGCTCTAAGGCAGGAGGGCACGATAGAGGGGCATGGTGCGGGAGAGCTGCTCATAACACAGTCAAGGGAGGAGCTGGGAATGAACGTACATTCTTGTGAGTGATACCCACAGTGACCTGCCTCTTCCAACTGGAACCTACCTACTAACAGCCACTCAGCCATACTGCCCATAATCCAGTCACATGTCAAAAGACCCACCTTGGAGCACATAGGGCTTTGGGGAGACATAGGTATAAATCATAAAAAGATCTAACTAATTCCAAATAGATCATGCTTGAATTGAATTTGAGGATACCCACCTGGACAGTTACATGGTGTATGGGGAAAATAAATCCTATACCATCTATATGAATGGTAAAAAAAATGACAGTTTTGCAGTATTTTTTATTCTTCATGTTATCTGATGCCAATTTTGAAAAGAAATGCATGAGCTAGCATTAAATGCTAACAGACACTCTCAAGTTTGTCCATGAACCGAGCGAGTGTAGTTTCGTATGTAAGTGTCTGTAGCTTGGTTCCTTCCAGGAGCCAGGACTGAGAAGAGCCAGGGCTGGGTCGCAAGCCCATCTCCCTCTGCCTTCTCCTCTCTGCATCAGACCAGCTTGTTCCTTGCCGGCCCCAGGGTTATGAGCACATGCAGTTCTCATCGGTCCTTTGCAGCTGTTGTGTGTCTTTGCCTTTCCTTCAGGTTGGATGAGGCCTTATCTCAGTACTTCGGAGAAGGAACAGAACCACCCCAACAAGAACAGGTCTACCCAGCCATGCAGGAGCCAGTCCGAAAGTGCCCACAGTGCAACAAAGACATGGTCCTAAAGACCAAGAAGAGTGGTGGGTCAGTGTCCAGCTTCCGTCGCCTCCTCTCCTTTTTGCCAGCCAGCTCTGAAAGACCCCGTCTGTCACCTCATGTCTATGTCATGAGTTAAAGGCAGCCCTGGGCAAGGTGTTAGAGCCAGAAAGATAGCAGAGTGGGATCGTGATGTGCAATGATATGGGAGCAGCATAAGCGGGAGACTGAGAAGTCCTGGAGGTCTTTTTGGTCCTCTACGTTGGAATGACATTTGCCCAGCATGTAGCAGATGGTGGAGTGTGGACTTCAGATCCAGATATATCTGAGTTCAGATACCAGATTGTCTACTTGTAAGCTTGACCTGAACCCAGTTACTTGAATACTCTGATTCCATTTGTTTTTCTATAAAATAAGCTTGATAGTATCTACTACACAAAGCTAAGTTAAGGTAGAAATTTAAAAAGAGACAAGAATGCAGGATACTTATTGCCTGGTTTATCAGATTGGGCAGTTTACCCCCAGAATCACATTGCCTGTTCTGGCCCAGCTATCCAGATCAACAGCTGGCCACTCTGCAGGAAGTTCATAGAGGAAGAAGGGCTGAAAAATGGAGGCAGCCAAGCTTCCTCTGCCGGCCTTCTGGCTGACATAATGCACGGTGTTCAGCAGACATCTCTTTGGGTCTTCGCAACCCCTACAAGAAAGGTTTTGTTTATTTTTTGAGACAGGGTCCCACTTCAGGGTAGCCTTGAACTTTGAACTCACTGTAGTCCAGGCTGGCCTTGAACTCACAGTAATCCTCCTGCCTCAACCTCCCAGGTTCTGGGATTATAGGAATGCACTATAATGCCTGGCAGTGAAGGTATTTTAAAGAGTGATGTCCAGCACTGAGAGGCTGAGGCAGAAAGGTTACAAGTTCAGACCCAGGCTAGGCAATTTAGTGACTTAGCCCGACCCTATCTCAAAAATAAATAGGGGTAGGGCCGGGGAGTTAGCTCAGTGGTTCCGGCGCCTGTCTCGCAAGCGCAAGGACCCGGTTCGATTCCCCGGTAACCACATAACAATACTGGGCGGGGAGACCCACACCCAGCAGCAACCAGTACCACATACCACAGTGCCGGGCGTGGTGGCTCACGCCTGTAATCCCAGCACTCGGGAGGCAGAGGCAGGAGGATTGTGATGTGAGTTTGAGGCTGAGCTCAGGGCCAGCCTGAACCACAAAAGCGAGACCCTGTCTCCAAAAACCTAAAATAAATAAATAAATAAATAAATAAATAAGGGTAGGGCCGGGGATATAGCTCAGTGGTTCCGGCGCCTGTCTTGCAAGCACAAGGACCTGGGTTCAATCCCCGGTAACCACATAACAATACTGGGCGTGGAGACTCACCCCAGCAGCAACCAGTACCACATACCACAGTGCCGGGCGTGTTGGCTCAGTCTGTAATCCCAGCACTCAGGAGGCAGAGGCAGGAGGATTGCTGTGATGTGAGTTGGAGGCTGAGCTCAGGGCCAGCCTGAACCACAAAGCAAGACCCTGTCTCAAAAAACCTTAAAAATAAATAAATAAATAAATAAATAGGGGTAGGTCTTGTGGTTCAGTATGAAGACCCTGTGTTCAGCCCTCCAGTACTTTCCAGAACAGTGAACATAGCCCTCAATGCCCTGGGGGGACTGCTTCTGGGTAGGGAGCTGTGGTGAACAGTAGAGGCAGAATTTGAGCCCAAGTCCCTGCTGCTTTTCTCCACTGCACACTGCCCACCTTGGGCTATAGCACTGTGTTGCTTTCTTGCTATTAAATGAGGAAGACAGCTCCCTCACCTCCTTCCACCCAGTACGCAGTGGTCTGAGTGACCCTGGAGAAGGGCAGTCCTCTTTGCCTTAGACACTAGAGACCAGAGACCAGAGCTGGGCTGGATAGAAGCTGGTGCCACTCAAGCCTTAGCCTAGTCCTGGGCAGGTCTTTTGGTGCTTAATAAATGCTTCTGATGTTTTGTTCTTTGCCCAGTAGGTAATCAGATTAATAATCACTGGAACATAAGGCAGAAAAATACCTTTGTTTTATCTCAGCATTCTTGATGGAATGCTTGTTGGAGGCATGCAGGGAGATCTAAAAATTTCTTCAGAGCTTATCTAATCATTCCCATTTCTGAGTTGGTGAATTTTTCATTTCAGTGATTGAAGTTTAGGGTTGCTGTCTGCTTGACCATATCTAAAGCAGGCTCTAAGGTTCACTGATCAAGTCCTCTCTAGAGGTATCAAGAAACCTTGCCCGAGGAAGACGCATATTATGAGTGTGGGGAAAAGGTTCCTCGGACCAGATGGCTTCCAGACCTGGCTCCCACGCACGGGGGTGGACTTCCATACAGTCCCAAGCTTCCATTCCTCACAGACTAAGACGGTCCTCAGATCGCAGCCTGGATTGTGGTGAGGAGGGAGTGAGACTGAGTGCCCATCATGCAGCACCCGGCTTCACCTGGAGGGGTGGCTTTTTAGTAGGAAGCAGGTGCAGCAATAGCCGCTTTGTTTTTCAGGGATGTGCAGATTAACTGTAGGCTACCTTTTGTAAGTCATTCAACATCAGGGACTTTGTGTCCATTAAGAGTCTTCCAGAAACATGAAGGTCCTCCTCAGTCTTTGGCAGGCAGGTGAGAGGCCAGTGTGTCTGCTCATTCCCGTGGTCTAACCCAGCCCTCCCCTGCTCCCCAGTTTCTATCTTGGCTGCACAGGTTTCCCAGAATGCCGACTGGCCGTGTGGTTTCCCGACTCAGTGCTGGAGGTCAGCAGGGATGAGAGTGTGTGTCCAGTTTGTCAGCCGGGCCCTGTCCACAGGTGAGCTGAGTGCTTCTCAAGGGTGCCTCGTAGACCATCTTTTCCTTCCTCCTGCTGAAACCCTCGTGGGCATTCAGAGGATGCCGCCCTCAGGCGTCGCGTTGTTTCAGCTGCCCCTGTGGCAGCGTTGGCAGCCAGCCTCATCCTGCTGTGCTGTTTCGTTGCAACCAAGTCTGAGGGGAGCTCCCTGCATCCTGAGGAGATCTGGAGATGCCCTGCCCCACTCCAGACTCCTCGGGCAGCACTGGGCTCGGGAGATTATTCACATTAAGTACGGAGCCCTCACACTAAGATATTATTGAGAAGCCCAGAGAGCTTTGGTCTGAGGGTAGTTTTTCCGTACACACCATATATGAAGTTAAAGTAGAGACATCTTTTAGGGCAAATACTAAATATTATAAAAACAGTGAAAGAAATTATAGTGCTTTACACTTTTGCAAGACTAGATTCCTGTCTGCCTCTTTAGTCATCCTTTCATGTGTATATGTCGTCACCTCTGAAAAATACTGCACTGATACAAGAATGAGGGCAAACTAGATGCAGCAGTCTTAGTTTCCTCTCACCTTGAAGGGCTCTAGAACCGCACTTTGAGAACCACTGGTGTGAGGAATGGAACCATTCAGCAGTGTCTGTGTGGATAAGATAATGAAATGGATGGTTTCACAGGCCCGGCTCCCCTCTGCGCTCCTGTGACGTTGGTCCTGGGCTCATGGTCAAGGGCCTGTAGGTACCTTACGTGGGCTTCCTCAGGAAATGAAGAGTTGCCCTGGGCCAGAGCACCCTCTGTGAACTGAGAAGATGCCAAGCACCTGGTAATATGTTGTCCCATTTTCTCCCTCACTAGGTTGAAGTTCAGATTCAAGCGTGGGAGCCTGCCACCAACCATGCCGCTGGAGTTCATGGGCTGCATCGGTGGATGTGATGAGACCTTGAGGGAGATCCTGGGCCTGCGGATCTCACAGGGTCCGCCCCGAGGCAGCCAGCCCTCGGGCTACCTGCAGGCTAGCCAGTCAGTGAACAGGCTGGACAGCAGCCACAGGCAGCATCCTGACAGCAGACAGAGCAGACCCCCGCGGCCTCAGGCCCCAATCCCCCTGCCTGCTGTGGGCACTGGGGAGAGCAACTCTGTGACTTGCAACTGTGGCCAGGAGGCTGTGCTGCTCACTGTCCGCAAGGAAGGTCCCAACCAGGGTCGGCAGTTCTACAAGTGCAACAGTGGTGGCTGCAGCTTCTTCCTCTGGGCCGACGGAGGCCACCCCGGAGCAGGAGGAGCCCCTGCCCCTGCACCAAGACTCCCGGGCAGCTCATTTGGGCACCCGCCAGGCTCAGCACACCACTCTGGTGGCTTTGGCAACCCTGGCAGTGGCAGTGGTGGCAGCACATCCTGCCTGTGCAGCCACCCTGCGGTCACGAGAACAGTGCAGAAGGATGGTCCCAACAAAGGGCGCCAGTTCCACACGTGCGCCAAGCCACGGGAGCAGCAGTGTGGCTTCTTTCAGTGGGCCGATGAGAACATGGCCCCAGGTGAGATGGCAGAGCATGGAGGTCCTGCCACAGTTTCCCCTCACAGACCAGAGGTGACGGAAAGAAGGGAGGCGGGGAGGGCATCACAGTGCAGAGACAGCAAAGGGTTCCCAGCTATCTCGCTCCTCCATTTCCTCTTCGGCTACTTTCAGCAAGGCAGATGAAGGAACAGCTACCTGAGATGATGCTTTCACCGTGGCCAGCAGAACCTGTAGCAGCGACACCAGTGCCCCTCTGTCAGGACAGTACCCAACAGCCTCAGGTTTTTGGAAGTGTTGAGTAGCACAGGTGATAGACATGTCATATTTTGACATGGAGCCATCCTTCAGAGGAGAGAGTGTAACCCACACATCCCCCTCCAATAATGAATCTGTATTTCTTGCCACTTCAGAGTGGGTGTCAGTTGTAAATCCAGTCTTCCTTCAACTTTTCCCACAGGGACTTTGGCAGTCCAACCTTGGCCAGGAGGCAGAGGAACAAACCAGAGGCCCGAAGTCAGGACCAAAAGACCCCGGATCACTTCCTCAGATGGAAAGAAGGCACGGAAATGCAGCCTTTGTCACCAGCCTGGACACACCCGACCCTTCTGTCCTCAGAACAGATGAAGGCAGCACAGGGTAGAGAGGGCCACTTTCTCACACTGGGGATTGAGTTACCTAGGATGAGGTAGCTAGTCACTGTCCTAGAAACTGAGCAGGGTTGGGTTTTGGAGTTGAACTTTGCTTTATGAAAGAACACAAGGTCCTAACCACCCACAAGAAGGCCACTCTGCTGGCCAGTGGCGCTCAGGGCTCAAGAAGACCACAGGCACTGCTGAGAAGTCACACTGCTGCTCTGTGAGCTCCTGAGGATGGTCCCTGCTAGCATATGGTGGTAGGGCCAGCAGCAGAGGACATGGCCATGGCAGCTGTGAACTCACACCGGCGCCTGCCACATGCACATCAGGAAGGGCCTTTCCGGTGCAAAGGCAGCACTTCTGTCACAGGCACTGAGCAGCCTGGCGGGGCTTCTCTCTATGGCCATTCTGGAAAGGATGTCATCCCCAGGAAGTGGCTCTCCTAATAACCCTCAGAGCTGCAGAAGCTTTACCTCCTCTAAAAGCCAAGAACCCCTAACTCGTGCCTTAGTAAAGAGTAAAAAGTGACAATGCCACACAGCGTCTGGTGACATTTGCAGGAGTGATGGCTTCTCTACCAGCTAGTAGTGGAGGATGCGCTCATTGACACTGTCCTAGTGGCCTCTTCCTAGTCCAGCCTCCCTCCCTGCCATATGCCAAGTGCCAGGCCCAACTCGGGGCCTCCCCAGTTGGCAGATGGAGCAGAATTGCCAGCGCAAGACTTAAGAACACTGACCATCTGTCTTCACCCTTCAGAGCTGCGCTTTGAATGATCCCTGTGAGTGATGCATAGTTGACTGGCTCTGTTTTCCAGTTCACAAGAGAAGGAATGGGGTATGAATTAGATGGTCACGGTGGCAGTTAGCAAAGAAATGGGTTGTTCTCAAGGCCTGGGACCGCAAGCCTATGCCCTTTACAAGACCAGCTCTGCCCTGGCTAGGCATCACAGTAAAAAGCTCTCTAAGGATGGATTCCTGGCGCAGCCTGCAATGCTGGGTTTTCTTAGTCCCTGGAAACCACCTACCTACTATTTTTTCTCCAGCTTTACCTATTCTGGACATTTTACATCAATAGACTCATATACCTGACTGTGTCTGGCTTTTCTCAGTGTGATGTCTGTAAGGTTCATCCACACTGGCGCATGTGTCAGTACCTTACTTTTATGGCTGAGTTCTTTACTGCGTGTGTATGTAGCAGTCCCCTTACCTGTGGGAAATATGCTCCAGGACCCCAGTAGGTGCCTGAAACCCTGGAGAGTACTTGAAGCCCATATGTAGTCTACCATTTTTTCATTAACATACCCCTGATAAAATTCAGTTGAGGCATAGTGAGAAATTAAAAACAGATTGGAGATGTTGGTGTGGTCCCCAGCATCAAAAACTAAAAATCTTGAACATTGAATGGAATAATTTTAATAACATAGGTTATGTGAGTATGGTCACTTGTGAGAGAATCAAGAAAGGTTTTGGGCCATTGTGGAGCACAGGTAACTGGAGCCACAGACAAGATGGATCCGGCACTCCACTGCTCATCAAGTTGAGCATTTGAGTTTCTACACATGAGCAGTTGTGAATGGTGCTGCTGGACATTTGTGGAGGAATATTTAATTACTTGTTTTCAGTCATTTTGGGCATATGACTAGGAATGAAATTGCTGGATTTTTTTTTTTTTTTGTGACAGGTTCTCACTTGTAGTTCAGGCTGGCCCTGAGCTCACTGGGTAGCTCAGGTGAGCTTCAAACTCACAGCAATGCTCCTGCCTCTGCCTCCCTGCTGGGATTACAGGTGTAAGCCACCACACCCAGCACTGTGACAGTCACTGTGACTGTGACATTGGGTCATTCGAAGTAGCTCAGGCAGAACCAAAACTCACAGCCCTCCTGCCTCAGACTCCCAGAGTAGCAGAATTACAGGCGGTGCCAGCACTCCCAGCTTGGATGTATTTTTACTACCGGTGTTAACAGTTTGAAAAAACCCAGGTGTATCTGGTGGTAAAGCCTGCTTTTGTCTAATTACCACATAAACCTCTTCCTCCTCTGCCTTGTGAGAGGATGCACCTGTTTTGCCATCTCCCTGTCTCAGCCTCCCAGTGTGTGTACTGATTGCTGGTGGGCGTGAGTCACCACACCCAGCACTGTTGTATGTGTTTACTGAGACTGAACAGGGACCTTGCACTTCCAAGGCAGGCAGGCGCTGAACCACTGAGCTAAATCCCCAGCCCTGCTTCATCATTTTTTACCCTGTTTTAATTTTTTGAGGAACCCACCAAACTTCCACCGTGGCTGCACCATTTTACAGTCTCACAGTGACATAGAAGAGTAACTTACTACTACATGTCGTTGTCCAAGCCTTTTATTTTCTCCTTGTCAGTACTTTTAATTTTGCTTTTGTTTTATAGGACTGAGGGCTGAACCCAGGGTTTTGAGCATACTGCTATGCAAGCACTCTGCCACTGAGCTACACCCTCAGTGCCCCCACCACCACCAGGGTCTTGCTAAGTTGCCCAGTCTAGTCTTGAACTTAGAATATGAAATCTTTTAACAGGAGTAGCTGGGATTTCAGACATGCCCCATGCCTTTCTTTTGTAATACCCATGTTCGTGGGCATGATGTGACATTTTCTCACCTCCCTGTTTTTTGAGACAGTTGTGCTGTGTAGTCCACACTGACCTTGAACTCACTACCTAGCAAAGACTAGCCTTAAACTTGCCATCTCCCTGTCTCAGCCTCCCAGTGTAACCGTCATACCCAACTGTGAAGGTGCAGGTGCAGCTTGGATGTCTGCTTTCCATATCCTTGATGGCACTGACCATCCTTGTGTGTGCCTGCTGGCCAGTTGGAAATGTTTTTTAAGAAAGTGTCGCTAAGTCCAGCTTCGGGGAAATCCAGAGTACAAGGACCAGCCACCAAAGGTGGAAAGTGCTGATAAATCAAAAAGAGGCAAATCCAGGGCTGGGGATTTAGCTCAGTGGGTCCGGCGCCTGTCTTACAAGCGCAAGGACCCGGGTTCGATCCCCGGCACGCCCAGCAGCAACTAGTACCACATACCACAGTGCCGGGCGTGGTGGCTCACGCCTGTAATCCCAGCACTTGGGAGGCAGAGGCAGGAGGATTGCTGTGATGTGAGTTTGAGGCTGAGCTCAGGGCCAGCCTGAACCACAAAGTGAGACCCTGTCTCAAAAAACAAACAAACAAAAAAGAGGCAAATCCAGTGTTGTGCAGGTTGGGTTTATTCGGAACAGAATCACAAAATAGCAGCAAAACAGGTGCATCCTCTCACAAGGCAGAGGAGGAAGAGGTTTATGTGGCAATTAGACAAAGGCGGGCTTCACCACCAGATACACCTGGGTTTTTTCAAACTGTTAACACCAGTAGTAAAAATACATCCAAGCTGGGAGTGCTGGCACCGCCTGTAATTCTGCTACTCTGGGAGTCTGAGGCAGGAGGGTTGTGAGTTCTAGTCCTGCCTAAGCTGCTTAGAATGACCCTGTCTCAAAAATGAGCTCATACCAGGTGCCTGTGGCTGCGGCAGAGGAGCTGCCTTGGTGGCTTCAGGGCTGGCCCGCCAGCACCCTGGCCATGTCCACTGCCTCCTCAGAACATCTTGAGAAGCTCTATGAGGTCTCCTGTGGCCCCCATGAAGACCTGGGGGTGGGTGCCGAGTGATTACTGGGGACCAGGGAGAGGTCGATCAGAGATTTTGATGAGAAGCAACAAGCAAATGAAATAGCTCCCTCCACAGATGGAGGAACAGTTAACGGTGCGCACCCCTGCCCTCCTCGGCCCTCTGGGCACTGGGGTAACTCGTGCACCACCACTCAGCTGGGAGAGCTGGGTACAGTTCACGGCCCCAGGGTGGGGCCCTGGGTTCCAACTCCAGAGCCTCCCTAGAGCAAAGGGCCTGGGGCTACGGACTCACTTGCAGTGGGACAGCCCTGCCACGTGGAGCCTGTGACAGGTGTAGGGAGGAAGTGGCAAGGCTGAGCAAGCTCCCGCAGGTCAGCTGTCCTCACTCAGGCGGAAGCCTAGCCCTGCACACCCAGGACTCCAGGGCTGTCACTGGCGAGAAAAACAGGCCGGTCCCAGCTGCTCCCCTGCCACCTTCTGTACCTGCTAACGCTCCTCAGGGCCCCTCACCCCAAGTGCAGCTTCAGACCACGAGACTGGAGCGATCTCAGCCAAGCCAGTCTCCTGCCCTCACCACTGCCCTATGTACCTGTCCTGTATCCAGCTGGAAGGCGAGACCTGCTCAGGCGTGCAGCTGGGGAAGTGAGCAGCACTGCACACGTGGGGGCTGCCCCTCCCCCAGCCTCAGCTGTCTTCTGTGGGGACAGATGTGAGCCCAGCTTGCCCCTGGGACGCCAAGATGACCTGGACCACAGGGAGAGAATACAGGTGGAGAAACGTTTTCTGAAGACTCGTGGTCACGACCACAGGACTACAGAACACAGAGCGCTCAGCTGCTCAGCCGCTGGGAAGGGATCCCAGTACAGTGGTCAGTTCCTACTGCTCTAAGACTTCCCACCAGGACACTCCTGCCGTCCTCACAACCGCCTTGTTGAGGAGTGAATGTGCCCACCTGCAATGTGTATGCTGCGGTCTGAACGTCTGACCCTCTGCTGGGGCTCAGCAGGGGCTCTGGGAGGTGATCAGGCACACAGTGCTACAGCCCACCTGGTCAGCTTAGGGCTCTGTTCTGTTTCTTTTGTGGAACCAGGGATGGAACTCAGGGCCTTGTACTTGTCAGGCAGGCGGGGGTCCCACTGAGCTACATGCCCACCCCAAGTACTTTTTCTCTTTTGTTTGGCATAGTGCTTTTATAAAAGTCACCGAGAGCCCACTCACTCTCTTCCACCATGTGAAGACACAGCTGGGTGACACCCAGGACACATGCCCTCACCAGACAGAAACTGTCAGTACCTTGACCTCAAGACTCCCAGCTTCCAAAACCGAGACGGAAATCTTTCACTTGTCAGCCAGCCATTCTGGCTGTGACATTTTGTTACAGCAGCTTAAAGACACTTTTTTTTTTTTTTTTTAAAGAAACAGTCTCACTGTGCATTTGAGGCTGGGCCTGAACTCACCGTGTAGCCCAGGCTGGCCTTACACTTGTGGCAATCCTCTTGCCTCAGCCTCCCAAGTGCTGGGATTACAGGCATGCACGACCACACTTGGCCCCTAAACACTACTTTTTAAAATAAAAATCCATTTCAAGTTCTGCAGCCAAACCACAGGACTCAGCTTCAAGCAGCCTGCGAGTGCCAAAACACCCTTCCCAGCGAGCCACACGTGTGGGAGGAGTCTCTTATTCTTGTTCACATTCCCAGCATAGCTGTTTCAACGGGAGGGATACTGGGATGGTGGCACCCCTGGGAGAAGGAGACTGTCCCTCCTCCAGCCCCTACTACTGCCCACAGCTACCCAGCAGGAATAAGGACACCGACTGAACAGTTTTCTTGGCACTCGGTGAAGGTAGGAGGCTCACACTCCAAGCTCCGGCAAGGGGATCTGGCACAGTCTGCTCTTTGGCAGGCCCAGAGCAGCACCCAGCCTTGAGGAGAGGGCCCTCCAGGGGCCTCTAGCCTGAAACACCCAGCTGGAGGAAAAGGGGCCTTCCCTGAGGTATGACATGGGCAGCCGGTCAAACTGGGCTTCTGCTCCAGCGCGGAGAACTCAAACACGGAAAACATCATCGTTCAATGGCAAAAAGCTGTCCTCCCAGGTCTTGGGTGACTCCAGCCCCCGGATGGAACAAAGCTGTGGTGCTTAAGAGATCAGGCACTCTGCACCTCCAGGCTGCCTCAGGCTGGCACCCAAAGAAAGCAGTATATTTCCCTCCTGGCAAAAAATGGAGCAGCATGCTCTCAGTGGATTCATTGCTGGTGAAGATGAACTGTGCCCAAGTCCTGGGTCGGCCCCAGAGTGCTAAAGGGCACCTGAATGAGTAGCCGGAGCTTCAAGCTGCCCAGGGCAGCCCAAGCGCTCTCGAAGATCAGGGGTCCAGGAGGCTACAGCCCACACACGTGCCCCTCCCCCACAGACTGAGGCACGGTACCCTCCTTTATTCTGGCTACAAGCAAGCAAAACCCCACTGCTGCTCCTGGGGGCGGACGTTGTGGGTGCAGCTCTCCAGCATCAAAACACATGCTGGCCACGCGGCTCCTGCCCGTCTAGAGCAGCCTCTCAGGTGCCAGGAGGCCACTGTACAGTGCGTAACCCATGTCATCAATCTCCCCCTCCCGAAAGCCACTCAAGAGGTTCACACCAGGGTCAAAGTGGCAGGGGAGGCTGGATTGCTCCAAGCTGCCAATGAGCGACTCCAGAGCCTGCAGGAAGCGCTCTCCCAAGGCCTCTTCGGTCCAGTCCACTTCCTCCTCCCCCAGACGTAGCACCACCTGGGTCAGATGCCCTCGGCCCAGGAGCCCCAGAGCTGGGTGGTGATGGCAAACACCACACAGCAGCCGCAGAAGCCTCTGGCGAGTGCCAGCATCATGGTTGTCAAGGGCCTGCAGTCTGGCAGCCTCCAGTGGATACAAGTCCTGGAGCCACAGGTTCCCTGCCAGCCCCTCCAGGGGCCAGGCCAAAAGGAGACGGCTGTCTTTGTTGGCCCCAGTGATGGTGACCAGCACGATCACGGTGAGCTCCAGGCACTCATGTTGTACCTCCAGCAGCAGCTCTTCCGAGGCCATGCTGGGCTTGATCAGGCACCCGAGCAGCCCGCCAATGGCTGGCCAGTTGACAGAGGCACCCACGGCTTTTCGGAGAAGCTCCAGCAGGACTCGTGGGGAGAGGTAGCCCCCAACTAGGAAGCGATCCCAGGGGCTGCTTCCACGCGGGTGGAATTCAAGCTGTGTCCTACGCACGGCCCAGCAGCGAGGGTCCCGGGCCACAGTGTCTGCACCGGGCACCAGGCTCCACAGGCCTGGCTCCAGCACCAGCGGTGCCAGGAGACGCACGTGCTCCGTGGTCCCAGCCTGCAGCCCCTCGTAGAGTGGTCCTCCAGGCACAAGTGGCCCAAAGGGCATGTCTGGGAATTTCTTCCTCAAGTAGGCCTGCAGCTCCAAGGCAATGTCACCAGCCAGCTGTTTGGCCAGAGCGACATGAGCTGCTGGGATGGCCACATGGTCTCTCTCAAATGCTAGCAGCTTCTCCTGGAACGTCAGACAAAGTGGCACTGGGGAGATGGGCTGAGGTGGCACTGGAGGATCTGTGTCTGCAGGTCCCTCTGCAGAATAAAGGCACCCAGGGAGTGTGACAGAATGCTCCATGACAAGTTAGAGACCCATCACTAGCTGAGCTATAGCTCTTACTCCTCACCTGAAATAGCCTCTGAGAAAGCACTGAGTCCAGTCCTCAGGACAGTGGGTGCCTGACGACAAAGTCTCACTGACTCAGTCCCAACATCCTGGCCCCACAGTAGCCCTGCCCCTCTCCAGGCCTCAGTTTTTCCGAGGCTACCCACCTTACTTGGGTAGGAAGTAAGAGGACAAAACATGATCCTAGATGGGGGCTATAACTCAGTAGTAAAGAGCTTGCCTAGCATGTGACTGGGTGCCATCTCTAGCAACAAAGCAAAACAAGATAAACATTCATTGAACATCTGAGGAGCCCAAGGCTCAGACAGGAGCAGGGACACAAGTAGGTTGCAAAGACAGTGACAGAGCCGGGCTGCCTCTCCCAAGAGCGGCCACCCATATCAGAAGGGAAAGCGGGCTGCTCACCTGGACCAGCATGTGAGGGGGCCGAGGGCGATAGAGGATGACTAAGGGCTGCAGGTGGGGGCCGGGGCCGTTGGTGTGGTGTGGCCGTGAGCAGACTCAGTTCCTTCCAGCTGTCTCCCTTGGCGTCGTCCTCATCCCGAGGGCTAGTGGCCTTGTCAATAAGCTGCAAATAAAGTGACACAGATCAGAGCATCTGACACTTGGGCAGCCATGACAAAGTTCTGGGGCAAAGCAAACCAGGATGCAGGGGTAGGAAAGTCTCCTAGGTTCCAGTGGCAACCTTCGGGAGTCCCACTGCCCCTTCTAGGGCCTGTCTATGGAACCCAGCCCTACCCTCCTATTCTGGAAGCCTCGGACAGGACCCACCCAGCCTGGCCTTACTCGCTTCACAGCCAGGGTGGCAATGCCCAGCACAGCAGCTCCACCCACGCCCAGCACCAGGCGGGCGTTGGCCAACAGGAAGTCCACAGCGCTGCCTAGGCCCTCCTCACCACGCTGCTTTCCCCGCTTCTGGGAGAACTCAGCCATGGTCAGCCTGCAAGAGAGGGAGGACAGGAGGGCAAGTGAGGGTGGGGGGAGGGGTAGCCAGGCTGGCAGGGGGCTGGCATGGCAGGTTCTGTAGGATAACTGCGAGCTGGGCCATGGCTGGTTTCCTGGAAATTCCTCCAAAGGGTGGGCCTCAAAGGGCCTTAGGGCTGTCTCGGAGGCCCCTCCCTGAAACCTGCAAACCACCTTCTTCTGCAGGGAGCTCATACAGCAGGACCCTGGGCCTGTGGCAGGTCAGAGAAGGGGATATATTTCCCCATCTCCCATACAAGACCTCTGATGTCACTCAAGATCCGTGAGGTGGGTCTTGGCATCATCATTCCCACTTCACAGAGATGGAAGCTGCCAAGTCAGAGTAAGGTGGTGAGGTCTCAAACTGTGACAGCAAAGCCTCCAGACCACCCATCCCCGGAATCCAAGCAACCGCAGCTCACGTGGCCAGACACTCAGGTTCCTAACCAAGACGGGCATGGGACCCTTCTCTGATATTCTCTCAGGAACAACACAAAACCGAGAGAAGACTTGCAATTTGGGGTCTCAGAGAGCCCGTCTGAGGGAGGGGTGAGGCATCAGCCCTCTGTTTGGGACCACAGTGAGGCTGTTAACCCCAAATCTTGACAAGAAAACTGTCAAGTGAGCAGACAGGCTGAGAGAGATGGCCCACGCTGCTTCAGAAATCTGAGACCCTCCTACAAATGGATATGTCCAAGTCAAGGCTGACAGTCTATCAGGTGGCAAGCAGGGCAGCCCTAAAGATGCAGACCTAGAGAGCTTCCTTGGCCTCTGGAGAGAAGGCTTTCTAAGCCTGTGGGCCTGGGACAGTGTTGAAGACAGACATATCCTTAGCTGGTGGAAGGCCAAATAACAAGAGGGTGAGATGAGGGCCTGGTCTGGGCCTGTTTGTTCACCTGTAAAAAGGCCTGGTAGCGGCGAGTGTGACCCCTTCCAAAGTGTGACAGTGGACCAGGCACTTGGGAAGTGAAGGGAGAAACCTGCCAGGGTCTGGTCCACCAAACTACAAGGTCACAGCCGGCTGGGACACCAAGGACTTCTGCCCTCCCTGCCGGGCTCTGGGTATCTGGAACTCAGCTGCCAGATGACAAGATGCCTGGAGTAGCAGAAGCCTGAGGCACTGTGTGACTAAGCCTGGCCACCTGTCTTCAGGGGGCAAACTAAAAATAAAATGTAGCTCTAGGGCCTTCTACATCATAGGCCAGCCAGTTGACCCACCACGGCCCCAGAGCCAGTTTCTGCTTCCTCATCTGGCGCGGGGTCCAATACTAACCATGCTCCTCACAGGACCAGGAACCCATTTTGCAAACTGTAAAGCGCCTTTCAATTCCAGCACTGGTCTAAACTACACTTATCCCTGGCCCTGACGGGGTAGCACAGGCCCCAACCCGTCAACCTTCCAACCCTGGGAAGGTGAAGGCACGGGTGTTTAAAAATAACCTGACTGTCCAACCAGTCCCTGGATGCCGCCTGTCCTTCCTCTCCTAGGCCAAACCCGCATGCCCTGGGCCAAGGCTGAGCCGGCGGCGCAACAGTCCACAGAGGAGCCTGTTATCACTGCTTTCAAGAGGAGGTCACCGACGTCCTGGTAACCAAGGGCACTAGCCCCAACAGGAAAGGCCAGGATGGACTCGAACTCGGGCTTTAGGATCCAAAGTCCTCCCCTCCTTGAGCGGCTGACCACGGGCCACGCCCCTGGCCCCGCGTTCCTCGATACACCCGGGGCTGAGAGACTTAGGGGCCCGCCCCGCCGTCCTCTGGACCGTACCTCTATCTCGGCGTCAGCGCAAGGACCGCGGGACACCGGCCCGCCGGGACCTGGGCCCAAGACCCACCTGGAAATAGAATGTGGAGGACCTAGAAGAACGCCGAGGCCCGGAGGGGGGTGACGGGGACCAAGGAAGCGCACAGACAAGCAGGACCACGCTCCAATCGGAGCGCTCCGCTCCCGCACACACGTTCCAAAACACTGCGCGGCTCAGCCAATGACGCGAAGCCACGCCCCCTCAACCTTCGCTGCTCACCCTCCGGACGGAACTCGTTCACGCGTAGTAGATTTAAAGGCGCAGGACCACTTTCCGAGCACCCGAAGGAGAGTTGTGAATGTTAGTCCAGACCCCATGTGACCAGCTTGTGCTTGTAATGGGAGCCTGCGTCTGCAGAAAGTTGTCTGCGCTCACGCTCCTTCCAGAGGCCGAGCAGATAGATGGCATTTGGCCCAAAGGTCCTCATTCTCTCTCAGGTCACCTCTGCGCCACGCCCTGCTGGCTCCCTATTACCAGCTGGCCTGCCAAGGCACGAGGGTGGCTGGGCCTCTGCCACCCTGCTGTGCGATTCGTGTGAGCCATTCAACATCCAGAACTATTTTCTGTGCTATAAAATGGGAGGATGGAGACCTACACCCACCCTCGCAAAGGATAGTTAGGATGGTTGTGCGGGCCACGGGAATGGCCGTAAACATGAGGGCCTAAGTACAGACCCTCTCTTCCAAATACAGGCAAAACAGCCAATAAATACTGGAGCACCGTTGACACTAAGCAGAAATAATATACAGTAATTTACCACCTAGGTAGCGCCTGCCGTCAGGCTTCTGCTCTTTCACTCCTTTTTTTTTTTTTTTTTTTTTGAGACAAGATCTCCGTTTGTAGTTCAGACTGGCCCTGAGCTCACTATGTAGTCCAGGAAAGCCTGGAACTCACAGCAATCCTCCAGCCTCTGCCTCCCAAGTGCTTGGATTCCGTGTGAGCCACCACGTCCGGCATTGTGATATGTGGTTCTGATTGCTTGTGGGCGTCCTACAGGCCCTACACTGTTGCAAGGGGGCCCGACATTGTTATATGTGGTTTCTGGGGATCGAACTCAGGACCTTCCGCTTGCAAGGCAGGCGTTGGAACCACTGCGCTAAATCCCCAGTCCAGTGTCTCACTTCTGACCACCATCGGAAACACTTCAGGGTGCTTCTTGGAAGACTAGATGTCTCTAGAGCCGGTCTGTCCTGCACAGAGAATGCCACGGAAATGCGGGACCCCGCCCCGAGCTGAGTGCAGAATCGGCTAGGGTCTCCAGCCAACTCTGCTGTAGCCCAATGGACCGTGCCTGGGCCTGCAGGGCCGGCACCACCTGCCCTGGCTCTGCGACTGAATCCTAGAGGCCATGGATACTTCCAGCTCCAGCACGGCGGCGCTTCTACCTCCGGAGGTCTTTCCAGCCCGGCAGTTGACTGACTGACGCCTAGAGAGGCCCAGGCTCCTGAGGCTCCGGGCGCGGGCGGGTTAAGGGGCGGGGCCGCGCCGCCCAGCCCGCGGCTCCAGGCCGTCCTTCCCCGCCTGCCCGCCCGCCGGCCCGGCAGCAAGAGCGGCGCCGCCATGGAGGCCACCGGGGTGCTGCCGTTCGTGCGCGGCGTGGACCTCAGCGGCAACGACTTCAAGGTGAGCTGGGCCAGTGGCCGCCGAGCCTCCGGCTGCGAGGGCCCGCGCCGCGCGCTGCTTCCTGTCCCGCTGCCGCCGCCAGGACTGCAGCCGGGCTGGGCAGGGTGGGGCTCGCCGCCTGCCTCTCCGCCCGCCCGGAACCAGCCCGAAGCCTGGGCACCTGGGCGGCTACAGCCCCGACCGTACGTCCCTGTTCTCCCCGGTCACCCCTCGCCCCGGGGTCGCCGCGCCTGTGCTCCCCACCCTATGAGGTCATACGCCCGAGCCGGCCCTGACTCAGGCCACCGCGCGGCCCAGGCTGCCGGGGGTGGGTCTGGAGCCAACTCTTCCGCGCGCTGTCTCCACCCCCGCTGCCGCCGGCACCCCCATCCTGTGCGGTCTTGGGCAAGTCACTTCCCTTCTCAGAACCCGGGTTCTCTCATCCGCTGAAAGGCTTAAAGTTGACCGTGTGGTGCCTTGAGTGTATCGAGATGTGTCAGTGTGGAGGGTGTCAGGCAGGTGTGCAAGGTCCTGGGTGACAGTTGTCTGAGCAGCTGCTGGACGATAGATCTGAGGACAAAGGAGTCCAGCCCCTGCCCAAGCCAGTGGCCTGACGAAGGAGGTGGTTCTAGGGCGTGAGGAATGAGGTGGGGTCAGCGTCTGGACCTGGGGGCCAGCCCGGAAGGGGCGGAGCGCGGGCCTGAGGGCCGAGGAGGGCTCAGGGGAGTGACAGGTGACCAGGCCGTTCAGGTGTCAGCCTGGGGCTAGGGAGAAGGCCGGCTCTTTTGCCTTTACCCGAGTTTATATGCTCCTTGATTCCGAGCTGGGGCAGCCGCCCTGGGTCTTCCTCACCCCTCCCCATCATCCTTATCTGGGGTCTCCCTGTGTCTTTTCTCGACTAGGAAAGTCTGAGTCACCAGCTGGGAATGTGGCTGGAGGGGGAAGGGACAGAACCGAAGGCACTGAAGGGATGTGCTGCCCTAGACTGGACTCGGGGACACAGGCTTGGGGTGATGTGGGCTTTGGAACATAGAGGGTGAATGAATGAATGAATGAATGAGGTGATGCCTGTGTGGGTGGGCGCTGGGCCCTCAGCGCAGCTGTAGTCTGGGCCTGGTCAGGAATGGCTGTTTTGCTCCTGCCGCTGTGGAGGCACAGTGGGGCCTGGCAGTGGTGGAAACCCCTGTGGCCTAGTCAGGAGTGTGGGAACAGCTAAACACAAAGTGAGCTGGGATGTCACCTGAAATGAGCCAGCTTCGTCCTGGCAATCCGCGGGCTCAGGCCAGCAGCAGAGATGAACCTTAGGCCAACATTTTGTCACATGGAGGCTTTTATTAGGCCTGTTTTATGGATGAAGAAATTGAGACACAGAGTGACAGAGTGACTTGTCCAGGACCACACAGCTGATGAGTTGGCTGTTTTTCCTCAAAGACTCCCATAGTGGGGGTGGGGTCCACAGGGTGGGACAGGAGCCCTCTCCCTTGAACCAGCCTCACCCTGACATGCTTCACCAGGGTGGCTACTTCCCTGAGAATGTCAAGGCCATGACCAGCCTGCGATGGCTGAAACTGAACCGCACAGGCCTCTGCTACCTGCCGGAAGAGCTGGCCGCCCTGCAGAAGCTGGTGAGGGGCCCTGGGCAGTTAGGAAGGGTCCCTATGGGTGGGGCTAGACTAGGTGGGCGGAGCCTGCAGGGAGGGCCGAGTACCCAGAGGAAGAGCACAGGTAGCTGGGGGTAAAACTGGTAGAGGCAAAGCGAGCTCTCCAGCCTGGGAGGTATGCAAGACGGAACTGGCTGGGAGAGGGAGGGGGCCGCAGAAGTGGTCCGGGCTGGTGGGGGTAGAGAGGGATTCGGGACACCCCAGCCCTGCTCTGCTCTGAGCCTCTGCCTCCGCCATCCTGGCCCAGGAACACTTGTCTGTGAGTCACAACAGCCTGACCACACTTCACGGAGAGCTGTCCAGCTTGCCTTCGCTTCGGGTGAGTACCGGCCAGGAGGCCTGTGGTTTGGGGGGTTGGAATCCGAGGTGGGGCCAGAGTTCCTGCCACCTCCATGTTAGTGCAGGAATCAGGTGACACAGAAGGGCCCCCTGTTATTTCAAGGGGCATGGTTACGCCCTGTGTAAGGAAATCCATGTGAATCGGAATTCCATAGGGAGAGCTACAACAGTCCCAGTGGCCCCACCATTTAGGGAGCTTGTGTGGAGGTTCTAGCAGGGGGCACACTTCTCTATACCCTTGTCTGAGGAGATGGTCCTCCTCTGTCAAGGGTGGTCATCCTGCTGATGAAGTGCACAGAGCAGTGAGGGAGGAAGGGGACACGCGCCTAGCCAGCCAGATCGCCCTCACATCTCCCACCCGCATTTTGGACAGCCAGGTTAACAGCAGCACCACCTCTTTGCCACCTCGTCTCTGTGGGTTTGTTACATGCCACCTGCTCTTCACCCACATCACCCAGGAGAGTACTTGGCCAGACCCAGCACTGTAGCTGGGGTTGGGTTGGACGAGCCAGGAAGTTGATCCAATGTCTCAGAACATCTGGCCCCTGGCTGTCCCTCCAGGCCTGCGGTAGTGCCGTCCCATCCCAGGCCAGAGCCTCCCTCACAGCTCAAGGCACAGTCTGGATTTGCGCTACGCTGGAAACTGGACTCTACCACTTCCTGGCTACATGGCTTGGACAGTCTCTGAGCCACATCCTTTTAGGGTTACCTGTACACCTGCCACCTACACTGTACAGACGGTGGGGCTGCAGAATTCTCAGGGGCCTAGCTGAGCATAATACACATACCTGTAATCCTAGCACTCTGAGAGGCTGAGGCAGGAGGATGGCAAATTTGAGCCCTGCCAGGACACTCAGCAATTTAGTGAGACCCTGTCTCAAAATAAAAAATATTAAAAAGGCTGGAGAAACGTAACTCAGTGTGAAGGCCCCAGGTTGAATCTTCAGTACCACAGGGGTGTGGGGGGTGGGGTGGGGTATTACTAGCTAAAGCGGGAAACTCACAAGTTTGATCCTATACTGGGCAACTTAGTAAGTTGGTAAGATCTCTCAAAAAAGAGAGAGAGAGAGAAAGAAAGAAAGATGGCTGGGAATATAGTTTAGTAAGAAGACCTTGGGTTCTTTTCCCAGCCCTAACAAAGGAAGAAATGAAGGAAGGGAAGAAGGAAGGAAGGGAGGAAGGTCAGGATCCGTTCCTGTTAGGTCTTTTGTCACTTGTGACTACAACACAATTCTTTGGTCCTATTCTCCGTTGTTCCCCAACTCAGTATGTCTATCCTTTGAACAGGTTTCAGGGCAGAGAAAACAATTCCTTGGCATCCACACTCTCGATTTTTCTTTGGTACCACCCTTTCCTTCTTTTTTTAAAAACTAACTCAGAACTGTACCTTTAATAGACCTTCTAGAATTAAGAAGAATAAAGATTGTTTGATCAGAAAAGGTTCCCTGAGGGCCCTGTGATGAACTCTGAGGCACATCTGAATTGGGCTCTGAGGTTTGAATAAAACTCACCAGGAGATGTGCACCTTTGCTCTAGCACTTCGGAAGCTGAGGCAGGAGGGTCACTGAGTTTGAGGTCAGCCTGGGCTACTGGGTAAGTCCAAGGCCAGTCTAAACCATGTAACAAGACTCTGCCTCCAAAAACAAAACAAAAACACCAAACAATGACAAAATTCACCAGGAGGATAAGAAAATCCCATAACAAAGAAACAAGAAAGAAAAGAAATTCCCCAAAGTGGAAGAAATGTGAACAAAGGCTGCTGCGGCCTCTCAGGCCTGGCCTCCAGGGGGCCCCCTAAGGAAGCATCCCACCTGGACCTCTCTTCTTTCTGGAAGGGAAAGCCAGGCTCTGTGGATTCTTTCCGTTTATTCCCCAGGCCATTGTAGCTCGAGCCAACAGCCTGAAGAACTCCGGCGTCCCAGATGACATCTTCAAGCTGGACGACCTCTCTGTCCTGGTCAGCGGTCACCCACCTAGCTGGCCCCTATGCTGCCCAACCATTCAGTCCTCCTCCTCTCTCTGGCCTGTAAACCCCCTTACCCACTCTCTCGCTGCAGTCTCCTGCCAAGATGGCAGAGGCCTGCCCAGGCTGGGGACATGCCTGACCTGGGCCTTGCCCCTCACACTCAGGACTTGAGCTACAACCAGCTGACAGAGTGCCCACGGGAGCTGGAGAATGCCAAGAACATGTTAGTGCTAAACCTCAGCCATAACAGGTACTGGGCCCCAGGGGAGCCAGGGGTCGGGCCTGGGCAGTAGTGTGTGAGGCTGACTCAGGTGGCCTCCTGCTTGCGTGCCGCAGCATTGACAGCATCCCCAACCAGCTGTTCATCAACCTCACCGACCTGCTGTACCTGGACCTCAGCGAAAACCGCCTGGAGAGCTTACCTCCGCAGATGCGCCGCCTCGTGCACCTGCAGACGCTGGTGCTCAGCGGGAACCCGCTGCTGCACGCGCAGCTCCGGTGGGCACCGCCAGCCCCTCCCCTTCCGGCCCCGCCCAGCCCGCCTGTCTTTCCTTGCATGCCTAGTTGGGCCGTGAGCTGCCTCTCCAACACCCCCTAAGATTCCTGTCACCCTGGCAGGCAGCTTCCAGCCATGACGGCCCTGCAGACCTTGCATCTGAGGAACACACAGCGTACACAGAGCAACCTTCCCACCAGTCTGGAGGGCCTGAGCAACCTTGCAGGTTGGGACCACTCCAGGACCCCCTTCTAGGTTCGGGGTCCCTCTTGGACCCCTCAGTCCCTCATGAAGAAAGAGGCAGAGCCTACCAGCCTCAGCCAGTAGTTAAGATTATTTTTGTCGTCATCATGACGACTGCTGTTGACACTATTGTGAGGACTGACTTTGCCTAGACCTCCTTGGTGCTGGGAAGTTTGGGTTCTGATGAAGACTGCGGCTCATGCAGGCTGTCACAGCCAGACAGCAGCAGGTCGGGGGTTCACTCTAGAGCTGGCTGCCCCAGCACCTGCTGTGCAGCCCCAGCTGATGCTCCGCACCCATTGCCCCAGATGTGGACCTGTCATGCAATGACCTGACGCGGGTGCCCGAGTGCCTGTACTCCCTCCCCAGCCTTCGTCGCCTCAACCTCAGCAGCAACCAGATCGAGGAGCTGTCCCTGTGCATTGACCAGTGGGTGCACGTGGAGACTTTGAACCTCTCCCGCAACCAGCTCACCTCACTGCCTGTGCGTGTGGGACTGGGGTGGTGGGGGAGGCCGCGGGGCTTGCATCTGACTCTGTACCGCCCGGCTCTCTCCAGTCAGCCATTTGCAAGCTGACCAAGCTGAAAAAGCTGTACCTGAACTCCAACAAGCTGGACTTCGATGGGCTGCCCTCTGGCATCAGCAAGCTGGCCAGCCTGGAGGAGTTCATGGCTGCCAACAACAACCTGGAGCTGATTCCCGAAAGCCTGTGCAGGTACTGCGGAGGCTGGGCAGGAACCCCAGAACTGCTGCGGAGATGGGTTAACTGGCCTTGGTGAAGGCCGGGTGATTCCATGCCAGCCATTCCTGGCTTGAGTTCTCCTGAGCACCCTTTGGAAAGACACTGTTCGGGTGAAGGGCAGAAAAGTCCGGGGGCCAAGTGAATTGGGGCCTCAGCACTGCTGGCATGCCCCTCTGGAAGTCACTAGTGTGGTGTGCTGGCTCTGAGAATAGAGGACATCCTCACCCATTCCCCAGTCCTGTCCACCACTGACCCTCCCTCTGCTTTGAAAGTTTCCCCACCTCCAACCTCTCCTCTCCTCCTCACAGATGCCCAAAGCTGAGGAAACTTGTCCTGAACAGGAACCGGCTGGTGACCCTCCCAGAGGCCATCCACTTCCTCACAGAGATTGAGGTCAAGTGGGCTGGGCTGCTGACGTGGGAAGGGCTCCGGAAAGACAGCAGCGGCATGTGCCCTGGAGTGGGGGGACCCTGCCCAGGACTCCTGGGGCAGTGCTGGGTGCCAGCGGGGAGAAGACGAGCCACCTCCCTGCCAGCACTCTGCACCCAGCCAGCTGCAGAGGCGTCCAGGACGTACACCTGGCCTCTGGCGTGGGGTGTGGACTCAGTGCCGCTCTGTGTGTCTGGGACAGGTCCTGGATGTGCGGGAGAACCCTAGCCTGGTCATGCCTCCCAAACCTGCTGACCATGCCGCCGAGTGGTACAACATCGACTTCTCACTGCAGAACCAGCTACGGCTGGCAGGTGCCTCCCCTGCCACAGTGGCTGCTGCAGCAGCTGGTAAGTAACAGAAGATCTGGCCTGAAAGCAGGACTTATCTCTGGGTCTTGACTTTCTCGTCTGTGCAATGGGTAGGATATAGCTCTCTGGCCATGGAGAATGGGGTTGGCCTATAGCTGGCTGGGTGCCTAAGAGCCCAGGTCCAGGCAGAGCTCAACAACCTGTCCACCACACCCCTAAGCAGGGGGTGGGACTAAGGACCCCCTGGCTCGCAAGATGCGGCTTCGGAGACGCAAGGACTCAGCCCAGGATGACCAGGCCAAGCAGGTGCTGAAGGGCATGTCAGACGTGGCCCAGGAGAAGAACAAAAAGCAAGAGGTAAGCCAGACCAGGCCTGGGACAAGAAAGCCACCTGGGCCCTGATCGAGGCCAAGAGGGACAGAGGGCCCTGGGCAGAGGGAATGGCTGGTCAAAGGCCCAGCAGTGGGTAGCAAGCAGAGGCCAGTCGCGTGGCTCCATAATCAGTCCACGCACTGTGACTGTCCCCCAGGAGAGCGTGGACACCCGGGCCTCCGGGGCTAAGGTGCGGCGCTGGGACCAGGGCCTGGAGAAGCCACGCCTTGACTATTCGGAGTTCTTCACAGAAGACGTGGGCCAGCTGCCAGGCTTGACCATCTGGCAGATTGAGAACTTTGTGCCCGTGCTGGTGGAGGAAGCCTTCCATGGCAAGTTCTATGAGGCGGACTGCTACATCGTGCTCAAGGTGGGGCTGGCCTCGGGGCCCTCCCAGCAGAGGGTTAAGCACCTCCTACCTCCTCCAGTGGGATTCAGCGGGTGGGATGGGAGGCGGACAGGCAGGGTGGGAGGCGGATGGTCGGCAGATGGTCAGGGAGCACGGCCCACATCCGTCCTGGGCTGTACAAAGGCTCACGGTGGTGCCATGCTCCCAGACCTTTCTGGACGATAGCGGCTCTCTCAGCTGGGAGATCTACTACTGGATTGGCGGGGAGGCCACGCTGGACAAGAAGGCCTGCTCTGCCATTCACGCCGTCAACCTGAGGAACTATCTGGGCGCTGAGTGCCGCACGGTGCGGGAGGAGATGGGTGATGAGAGTGAAGAGTTCCTGCAGGTAAAGGGCAGGCCGGGGTAGGGGTGCCAGGGGTGGGGCGTTGGTGCGACTAACTGGGCAAGGTGGGGTCCAGGGAGAGACCAGAGAGGCCAGAGGAGGCTGAAGCCTGGGCGAATAGTAGGAGACTGTGGCTGAGGAGAAGGAGACCTGCAAGGACAGAATCTGGAGAGAGGGCCTCCCTGACAGAGGGAGTTAGGGGAAAATGTGGCCAAGAGAGATGAGGCTGGAGTCAGGCACTGAAGGTGGGCCACCAGTCGGGGGCCAGGGACTCCAGGCTAGGCCTACAGAGCAGTCAGCAAGGCACCATGCCTGCCCTGCCCAGTGAACCCCTCTGGGCGGTTACCTTTGCGTGCGCACGCACGTGCGCGCGCGCACACACGCTCTGCATGATTTTACCTAGATCCACCTAGGTTTGCATGCTTCCCTAACCAGCCTGCTCAGCGCCCCACTACACACCTCTCAACACACTACCACATCTGAAGCATACCAACACGTTTTTTTCCACTCTATACTCCAATGTACTTACAGGCACATTATTCTTAACATCATAGACCTGTAGCAGCCAGTTTACCTGTATTATCCAACTCTGCCCAACACAGAGGTGTACATGAGATGTATGAGGGGGTGAGGACAGCTCAGTGACGAAGCACCTACCTTTACACACACAGGTGTTTGACAATGACATCTCCTATATTGAGGGCGGAACAGCCAGTGGGTTCTACACTGTAGAGGACACGCACTACGTCACCAGGTGAGAGTGTGTGGGATCCGGCGTTGGGCCTGGACTCTGCTGCGAGGGGTTGGAGGGAGGAGCTGAGGAGTAAACTGGCCCCTGGTGCCCATAATGACCACTCTTGTCCTGGTCCCCAGGATGTACCGTGTGTACGGGAAAAAGAACATTAAGCTGGAGCCTGTGCCTCTCAAGGGAAGCTCCCTGGACCCAAGGTGAGCCCCATGTGAGGTGGGGTCCTGATCTTCAACCTCCTTCCTACCTGTACGGGACACACTAGAACCTGCTAGTGAGAAGGCTGTCGAGCAATGCTTTTAACACTTGAACATGGAGCTGGCGAGAGGCTCTTGAGGCCCACTCAGAAGGGAGGGGCTGAATCCCCGTGCTGGATTTTTGTTTTGGTTGACTGGGAGTGTAGAAACATCAGTGTACATTGTGCATCACGACTCTCTTATCCTGGTCCAGGTTTGTATTCCTGCTAGACCGAGGGCTGGACATCTATGTGTGGTGGGGGAACCAGGCCACACTGAGTAGCACCACCAAAGCCAGGTACGAGGGTACTGTGGGATGCTTTGTGCAAAGGAAGGGTGTCACCTGCAAAGGGGCGTGGTCACTGAGGGCCTTGTGGCCCATCCTCAGGCTCTTTGCAGAGAAAATCAACAAGAATGAGCGAAAAGGGAAGGCAGAGATCACTCTACTGGTGCAGAGCCAGGAGGCCCCAGAGTTCTGGGAAGCACTGGGTGGGGAGCCCGCCGAGATCAAGAAGCATGTGCCTGATGACTTCCAGCCCCCCCAGCCCAAGCTGTACAAGGTGCACTGGATGGGGTACCCGGCTGGCCTGACATGACCTGGAGTTGGGCCAGGTGGACTTCGGTGGGGAGAGGGCGCCACCTTCTGGACAGGGAGTGGCCTGAGCGGCAGCGCAGAACATAGTGGGGGTGGCCTGTTTCTAGACGATGGGGGCTGGGGGAAGGCGCGATGGCTGGAACCTAGCTTTAATTTCGTGGTTGTTGGGAAACTCTGGAGGTTTCCTGAGGAGAAAGGAGACAATCTGGGAATTAGAAATGACAAAGGGAAAGAGAAGACAGGAACGCACCTGTTAAAAGCCCTGCCATTAACAGCACAGTGGTTGACTGGCTGCCTGGCAGGCATGAGGCCCTGGATTCAATCCCTAGCACTACAGGGGGAAAAAAAAGCTGCTCCTGGTGACACATGTCTGTAATCCCAGTTATTAGAAAGGCCAAGGCAGGAGGATCACAAGTTCAAGCCAGCCTAGGCTGAGAAATGGGCAGTTTAGGGAGAGCGTGTCTCAACATAAAAAGGGCCAAGAAGATGCTTTGGCCATGGTGGAAGGGGAGACGGGTTGAGAGGAAGAGGTAGAGGACTGGAGCCCTATAGCAAAGGAGGGGCCGACTCCCACTCGGGAGGCTGATGGAGACCCTGCCGTGCAATTCTTTTTCTCTGGCCAGGTGGGCCTGGGCCTCGGCTACCTAGAGCTGCCACAGATCAACTACAAGCTCTCTGTGGAACACAAGAAGCGGCCCAAAGTGGAGCTGATGCCAAGGATGCGGCTGGTGAGCCTGCAGGAGGGCATGGGGCCAGGCCATCCAGACGGCAGGATGCTGACCTCTGTCCTCCGCTCGGCAGCTGCAGAGTCTGCTGGACACACGCTGCGTGTACATCCTGGACTGCTGGTCAGACGTGTTCATCTGGCTCGGCCGCAAGTCCCCACGACTGGTGCGCGCTGCAGCCCTCAAGCTGGGCCAGGAGCTGTGTGGAATGCTGCACCGGCCACGCCATGCTGCTGTCAGCCGCAGCCTGGAGGGCACGGAGGCCCAGGTGTGCCCCCACCACGGGTCGCATTACTGTCCTGCGGACTTGGGCCCGCATCTTGTGGAACCACCTCGCCACAACCCCTTTGCCATCTTTTTCTTTGGCTCCGCCTCCCCAGCCCCATCCCGTGCTGGCTGTCATCTAGACCCCACAGCCTGGGCCCTACCTCCCCTGGCCCGAGGCCCCTCCGCTCCAGTTCACAGCCTCTCCCTGCTCCCCAGGTGTTCAAGGCCAAGTTCAAGAACTGGGACGATGTGTTGACGGTGGACTACACTCGCAACGCGGAGGCGGTGCTGCAGGGCCCGGGGCTGTCCGGGAAGGTGAAGCGTGACACCGAGAAGAAAGACCAGATGAAGGCGGATCTCACAGCCCTCTTCCTGCCCCGGCAGCGCCCCATGGCCCTGGCTGAGGTTAGGGGCCTGAGTGAGGGGTGGAGTGCGCATGGCTGGGCGGCCCTGGGGGGTGGGGGGAGGCTCTCTGCGCCGGGTTCTGAGCAGTGGGCGGGGCCTTCGCCCGCAGGCCGAGCAACTGATGGAGGAGTGGAACGAGGACCTGGACGGCATGGAGGGCTTCGTGCTGGAGGGCAAGAAGTTCGCGAGACTGCCCGAGGAGGAGTTCGGCCACTTCTACACGCAGGACTGCTACGTGTTTCTCTGCAGGTGCAGCAGCAGCACGTCCCCTTCCTGCCTGTCCTTGGAGCGCAGGGTCTGGCTTACCTCTTAACTCCTCAGGTACTGGGTTCCCGTGGAGTATGAAGAGGAGAAAAAAGAGGAGAAGGAGGAGGGAAAGGCCGCTGAAGGCAAAGAAGGCGAGGAGGCAGCGGCTGAGGTGGAGGAGAAGCAGCCCGAGGAGGACTTCCAGTGCATTGTGTACTTCTGGCAGGGCCGGGAGGCCTCCAACATGGGCTGGCTCACCTTCACCTTCAGCCTGCAGAAGAAGTTTGAGAGCCTCTTCCCTGGCAAGCTGGAGGTGGGCGCCACGAGTGCTTGAGCGCCCAGGGAGGGTGGATGGCACAGGTGGGGGGGCTGTGGGGCCCTGGGGCTTCTCCTGACACTTCGGCTCCTCCAGGTGGTCCGCATGACGCAGCAGCAAGAGAATGCCAAGTTCCTGTCCCACTTCAAGAGAAAGTTTATCATCCACCGGGGCAAGAGGAAAGTGGCCCCAGTTACCCTGCAGCCGAGCCTCTACCAGATCCGCACGAATGGCAGCGCCCTCTGCACCCGGTGCCAGCAGCAGGGACATGTGGCTGGTAGCGGGTTGGGAGCAGGGCCTGGCTCCGTGCTGACACCCTCTTGCTCTTAGGTGCATCCAGATCAACACCGACTGCAGCCTCCTCAACTCCGAGTTCTGCTTCATCCTCAAGGTTAGGTCGCAGTTGTGACCCAGGACAGCAGGGCCAGGTGGTGGGTGAGGAGCTGGGCCTGACCCATCCCTCCCCACATTCCACAGGTCCCTTTTGAGAGTGAGGACAACCAGGGCATTGTGTATGCATGGGTGGGCCGAGCATCTGATCCAGACGAAGCCAAGCTGGCAGAAGAAATCCTCAACACCATGTTTGATGTTTCCTACAGCAAACAGGTGATTCGGGTGGGGCCTGCCGGCAGAGCGGGCCAGGGCCTTGGGCTGAGCTGACGACCCTTCCCACAGGTCATCAATGAAGGTGAGGAGCCTGAGAACTTCTTCTGGGTGGGCATTGGGGCGCAGAAGCCCTATGACGATGACGCAGAATACATGAAGCACACCAGACTCTTCCGGTGAGGTCCTGGCCTTCCCTCCCCAGCTCCTTTTTCAGTCTTGGCACTTGGCCTCACCTTGACCTTTGACCCCCTAGGTGCTCCAATGAGAAGGGCTACTTTGCAGTCACTGAGAAATGCTCAGACTTTTGCCAAGATGATCTGGCAGATGATGATATCATGTTGTTAGACAATGGCCAAGAGGTGAGGACCACCCCACCCCCACCCCCGACTGCCTACCCAGTAAACAGGAATTATAGGGACCTGAGGCGGAGCATCCCCTAATTGCCTGACCACCTACCCTGTTCTCCCAGGTCTACATGTGGGTTGGGACCCAGACGAGCCAGGTGGAAATCAAATTAAGTCTGAAGGCCTGCCAGGTGAGAGAGAGAGGGAAGACGAGAGGATGCAGGCATGGGTGGGGTGGGGTGGCTGAGGCCAGCCCAGTGGTTCTGGGGTCTCTGAGACCACCTGAGGCCCACTGCACCTCCTTCCAGGTGTATATCCAGCACATGCGCTCCAAAGAGCACGAGCGACCCCGACGCCTGCGCCTGGTCCGTAAGGGTAATGAGCAGCACGCCTTCACTCGCTGCTTCCATGCCTGGAGCAACTTCCGTCAGACCCTGGCCTAGGCCACGCCTGTGGCCTGGGGTGAGGGACCTTGCGACCAATTCTGCCAGCTGAAATTGTACCTGTATGAAAGCCCCTGCCCTGGCCACCCAGCAGTGCTCTTGTCAGTCACACACAGCCCTGTGCAGCGCTAACAGGGGAAAACAGACCCCCAGTGTGAGTGCACATGTGAAACCCCCTCCGGGGCACAAAACAGATGTGGTTGCCCTTTAAGAGATATTAAATGCTTTTATTTTCAATATTTAAAAAATCAGTATTTTTAATATTAAAACAACACTAACTTTTAAAAAAAAGGCCAGAAAAAAAATTCAAGGTACAATCTACAGGGAAGCCCATCATAATTCCCCCAACACACACAGCTAACAGCCCGGCTGAGATGCCCAGCAGGCTCTGCGTCTCACACACACACAGGCTGAAGGCTGGCCCAGGGCGAGTACCAAAATAGTTTTAGAAACAACTGTCCAGCCCAGCACTGGCATTAGAAAAATACTCTTTGCAAAGGGAGAGGGAAGGGTGTGTGTGGAGTGGGAGGTGGCCTGACGTTCATCCCTATCTGTCCTCTTGAGGGGCAGCCACTCGCCAGCCTGGTCAAGAGGCTCCAGGGGGAACCCATGGAGGGCAGCCCCAGGGCCCAGCTTGGTGGGGCAGGATGGCAGGTCCACTGGAGCCCACAGGTTAGCAGATCTGGGTCTAGGTTAAGGGACCAGGCAGAAGCCAGGGATCCAGGACACCAGCTCCAAGCAGGGCAAGAGATGGCTGGGACCATGCTGGTCTTCCTGGTAAAGAAGACAGGGATCAGAGAGGGCAAGGGAGACGCAAAGGGGCAGACGGCCTGCCTAAGGTGTCACACAAGTGCCTCCTCCTATCCAGGTCATGGTGGGAGACACTCTGGCTAGGTATGCAAGTACTGCACACAGCACCCACGAGGATGGGGGGTGACCCTAGGGGTAAGTAAGTAGGGCTGTGCAGCATCTGTGCAGCACAAGGGGGTGGGGCTCCAGGTGGCAAGCAGCCAGGCAGATCTTCAGGCTCAAGCTAAGTAGGGTGTACCCCAAGACTCAGGCAGAAGCAAGTGAACCTCTGGTCAGGCTTGATGTGACAGGTTCAACAGACGGGACCAACTTTGCCGCAGCAACCTCTCCCGTGCAGAGCCCTAGCCAAACCAGCCCTGGCCTCCGTGCGTCTAAGCCCCACACGCAGGCCAGCCAAGAGTTCACACTCAGGGCCTTTCCTTTGCCACCAAACTATGAAGACCCGCAGCTTGGGTGCCCTAAGCCCCTGCTGGGACACCCAATGGAAGGCACTGGAGGGGCTGGTCCCGTGGGGCCTGTGGCTCGGCAGAGCTAACCGGGAGGACCAGGGAGTGCAGGCCCATCCCTGTGCACCTCATTTGATCAAGATGGTGCAGGCGTGAGGCTCGTCTTCTGTCAGGTTCCTCAGATTCTTCTCTGATTCCTCAGAGCTGGGCGGTAAACAGAAGGGTCAGTGTTGGAGGACCCCCTGGCAGCCCTGGGGAAGACAGCTTTGCACACGGGGCAGGTGGCCTCACCCAAGGAAATCCTTCACGTCCTCCACTGTGACGTCCCCAGTCGTGTCCAATGTAGTGTCGGCGCTGGTAGCTGAGTCAATGGACATGGGTGAGAGTGTGGCCTCGGGCAGCTCTGGGGTATCTGTAGGAGGCAGTGATCAGCTCCTGTGGGACCCGAAGCACCCTCTGCACCTGGGGGTCCAGATCCTAATGGGCATATACTTGCCACTCCTCTGTGCGGCTTCTAGCCCTGGCTCACTGCTGCCTGGCAGAAGCCTGCCCCACCCCTGGGCAATGTACTCACTCCTCCCCATGACACCATCAGGCCAAAGCCTGTGCCGTGCTATGAACCCCCCTCACCAGCTCCCTTGCTGTGGGCAGGATCCGGGCTTCCATCATGGCTCTGTGGGGCCAGGATGATGCTTGGGGTCCCGTTGGCTTGGCTCAGCTTGGGCGACTCTTGGACCCTGTGAGTGCAGGGGAATATGGCAGATGTCACCTCCCCACCCTGTCACTCCCAGTGTGGACAGATGGGAGAGCTACTCAAAGGGCAGAGCCTGGGGTGGGATGAGACTCGGCCCTGATTACAGGCCCTGCCAGGGGGCCCTCCACACACCTGGCCCGGGTGGCATCACGAGGCCAGCTGATGTCCAGAGAGCAGAGCGGCTCTGTGATGTTTCGGGCACTCAGGGAGAAGCGTTCAAACTCTGACGGGGAAATCAGGTAAAAGCCTGAGAGGACAGGAGAGAAGCATAAACAATGGTGACAGAAGTCCCCGTGCTCAGCAGGTATCTGCCCAGCACATGCTCACAGGCGCCGTGCCACACCTGGAATGACCACACCCTGCAAATTCCAGTCTCATTCGTGTCCCTCTTCCTCCTGACCACCCCACCCGCCTCACCCTGGCCGTGGCGTGTGAAGACACAGGAGGCGATGCCACTGATGTCCTCCTTTCGGATACAGGAGTAGTGCACCTGGGGCCGCAAGCCGGGAACCGAGAAGACATGCACGTCGCCGAGGTTGGTGAGGCAGGCCAGGCAGGTCTCAGCGTAGTCCTCACAGGCCACACTAGCAAACGTGGCCAGGGCTACCTTGCGCACACGACAGCCCTCATGGGCTGTTAGCTTGAACTTGGTCTTGGCGCTCACCTTGGGCAGTGTGAACACCTGGTGGAAGAGGCCAGTGAGCAGAACCTGGCCCCATCTTCAGGGGCCCTCACTCTTACAGCTACAAAGCACTGACCCCCCGAAGCCCAGCTCGCCCCAGAGGCCTTAGCCTAACTATGCCCTGGACCACACTGACACTCAAGACTCAAGGCAGACTTCAGCCTGAACTTCATGGCAACTAAATCAAGCAACAGGTCCTGAGGCTGTGTCTGGTACTCCCACCGAACATGAGCCTCTAGGGCCTGGTCTCAAGAGAAACTTCAGGGGAAGGACAGTGAGACAGCTGGAACTTGGGGGAACTCAGCAGGCATGAGGGACTCCCGAGGAGGTCTCTACTGCCTGGGGACACTGTGACATGGTCAGAAGGATTGGAAAGCCTCCGCAGCAGCACATGTGCCAACCAGGGGTTTTAGGGAGGCCAAGGGTGGGAACCCACAGCAGCTCACCTTGAACTGCTCCTCTGATGCGATGAGCACGGCATGCCCACCCTGCATGTCGGGCGCCTGGGCCAGGTCCCGAGAGGCCTCATAGGGCTCAGGTAGTGGGCGGCCGCGGCCATCCAACACAGCAATGGCCACTACAGGTGCCCGGTGCATTAACTGCACCTCCTTGCCCAGCACAGCCTCCACTGCCCGCTCAGGCCGCTTCTCACTTCCTGCCATGGCTGCTGGCACCTCCAGTGCATAGGCAAACACGGAGCCTGAGTTGGTACCTGCCCACATAGTGGGCCCATGGTGGACCGCTGTGGGGGTATAAGAATGATGAGAGGGGTGCCCACTACCATCTTCCATATCCTGCAGGTCCTTTCCTGTGTCTCCTGCGCCTTCACCTTGTAACTCTGGTACCCAAGACTCACAGTGGACTCCTTCCCCACATCTTCCCATGACCCTGGTCCATCTCTATGCTCCTGGTTCTAGCTGCACCCTGGAAGACAGCCCTCTGCAGAGGCACAGGTAACCTCACTGACATCTGCACAAGATGTCAGGGGCCCCCAAACAGACCAACGCCACCAACTTACTATACGCCAAGCCCCGGCTCAGCAAATGTAGCTTCCTCCTCCTATCAGGCCCCAGGCTGCCCATCCCTAGGCCTGTACTCCAGGCCAAGGCCCCACCTTACCCCACCCTCTGTAGCCTGCTCCCCACACAGTGGCTAGAGAGAAGCCCTAGCAAGGAATAAAACAAACCAATGCCACACAGAACACTATTCACCCTGCTTTGTGTGAAACGGGATTCTGCGAAGAGATACTTAGTGGAATCAGAGCTGAACTGTGCAGGTGTAGGGAGAAGTGGACATTCAGCACTCTGTGCTCCGGAAAGCTCATCAGCTCTGTAGCAAAGCCACTGAGGGGCCTGCTTCCCCAGTGAAAAGAGAAAACTGATTCAAGCCTGACAGCATCAAGGCAGGAGGCCAGCACTGGGATGTGGAACAAACTAGAAACCTCCAGGCTAAACCAGCACAGTGGTGCATACCTATAATCCCTGCTATGTAAGAAGCTGAGGCAGGAAGACTGAAAGTTCCAGGGCAGCCTTAGTAACTTAGTAAGACTTCATTTCAAGGAATAAAAAAGTTAGACAAAGTGGTACACCAATCACAGAGTCCTGTAATTGAAATACTCTGGACGGCTGAGATAGGAAGATCCTAAGTTCAAGCCCAACCCGGCCAACTTAGTAAAACCCTGTCTCAACATAAGTAATATTTTATTTTATTTTGTTTTAGTTTTGTTTATTGGTTTTCTAAGACAGGATCTCACTGTGCAGTTCAGATTGGCCTTGAACTCACTGTGTGGCCCAGGCTGGCCTCAAACTTGTGGCAGTCCTCCTGCCTCAGGATTCTCGAGTTCTGGGACTACAGGAATCGCCATCACACATAACCTTCAAAGGGACCCAACTGCACAGAGGGGGGTGTACACAAAAACAACACCGAGAGGGAAGGTGCAGTGTGTGGGACAACTGTCTACCCTCTATTTCTGTGTCATTGTACAAGGTAAAAAATCAGCCAGAGGGCCGGGGATTTAGCTCAATGGTTCCGGCGCCTGTCTTGCAAGCGCAAGGACCGGGGTTCGATCCCTGGTAACCACATACCTATACTGGGTGTGGAGACTCACACCCAGCAGCAACCAGTACCACATACCACAGTGCCGGGCGTGGTGGCTCACGCCTGTAATCCCAGCACTTGGGAGGCAGAGGCAGGAGGATTGCTGTGATGAGTTTGAGGCCGAGCTCAGGGCTAGCCTGAACTACAAAGCGAGACCCTATCTCAAAAAACCTTAAAAAAAAAAAAATCAGCCAGAGACAATCAGAACCAAGGACCAAGAGTCAAAGCTAGGACCTCAGTAGTGCTGCCAGCACCAGCCCTGCGTGAGCCTCTGCTTCCTCAGCCTTCTCATTTTAACCACACACCACGCAATTCTCCGCCTGCCCACTCCAAGGCTTTGGCACTGGCCTGCTCCTCACTGCCAGGCACTCTACCTCCTGCTCAGGTCTCAAGGCCTGCCAAGCACACTCAGCAGCCCCATCATCTGTCCCCCAGGAGCAGCATATGGGTAGCCAGGGAGTCCGTCATCAACACACACTGGGTACTGGTAACACTGTGAAACCTCCTAGAAGGTATGCTACCACCACTTCCCCACCACTACCCATTTCCCAGATGTCCAACTGAGCCCATCCAGTCCCTGCAGGTGGCCCTGCCCAGCCTCACCATCTCGAAGGAATGTGTCCGCAAAGTACAGGCAGCGCACAACGCCTGAGAGGGAGTCATCAGCAGAGCGGGGCTCAATGCGGCGCTGCACAGGGGTCATCTCCACATCATGGGGGCAGGCCTGCTCTGCCAGCTGTGCGTTGGCCTCCTGCAACTGCAAGGAGCAGGGCCCTTGAACATGTCTCCCCTGAGCCCCTGTCTGCACCCAACATTCACCCTGACCCATGTATCACACTCCCAACCTGCCAGCTTACTCTGGGGGAGTCCAGGGGGCAGGCCAAGGCAAGCTCACCCCCAGGTCCGGGGCAGGGCTTGGCCCCCAGGCAGCCGAGACAGCTCACCTTGCTGTTGGCATTAGCAGCCCGCTTTTTCCCCGAGACTCGGCTCTTGCGGATACGCCGGAAAGACTGGCGCAGTGACTTCTTGAGGGACTTCACCCGGGACAGTGGCCCCTCCATGGCCAAGGAGTCATTTGGGTGAAGGGTGCACCTACAGTCAGGCAGGAGCAGTTGAGCAATGGAGCAAGAGCCTTGCTCCTGCTGGCCCCAAAGGCTGGGCATTCTGAGTCCAGGTCAGAGCCAAAGCTCTCTAAGGCTGCCCTTCGGCTGCCAGCGGCAGATGGTGCTCAGAACGTTCGTCAGGACTCAAGCTACAGGGGTTTTTTAAATGAGCCTGACTTTGCCATGCTTTAGAAAGGGAAACTGAGGCCAAGACCATCTCACTTAAGCTCTGGCCGCTTACCCGCATCCCCACCCCCACTCCACATACCTGGCCAGGACGGGGCTCCTGCGCCGATAGTCAAAAAGGCCAAAGCCATGACTGGTGCCAAAGGCCACAAGGCTCCACTCCGCATGGAGTGTGACAGCGGTGACAGCAGCTGGGGGCAGGCACTGCACCAGCACTCGGGGCTGGAAGCCGGCAGGCCACGGGAGTGGCCCTGTCCGTGGGCTCAGCCGCTCATGGCCCTTCCACGTGAAGCCCTCGCGGTCCTGCAGGAGGTCCACACTGGCGACGCTGACCGCCTGTTCTGCTGGCATGTCACTGAGCTCCAGCACCAGCACCTGAAGCCACAGGCAGGGAGCAGTGTTAGCATGGGCCCCACTCAGCCTGGACCTCCAACAGGCACCCTACCCACTGCCAGAGTGGTGCAGGCTCTCTTCTGAGCGTCTACCAAATAAGCACTTTTTGAATGCCTGATACATACCAAGGTCCTCAGGGGCCATTAAGGAACAGCGGACTCCCAAACCTGTTGGTCCCTGCCTCCCCACCCCCACCTGCTTCCTGAGCCTCTTCTTCACTTACCCATAAGCCCACACAGCATGCTCTATACACTATGCAAGAGTCTTCGTCCCGACTCGTTCTTCCCTCTGGTGAAGTGCTAGCCCCTCTCCTGAGCCTGTTCCCCACCTGGCACCTTCTGTACACTGTACAGAAGCGCCAGAGGCCTGGAAATAACCACCCGCCCAGAGCTCATCTGACACTGGTGTCCCAGCCTTGCCTCAACGCTCCAGAGCCCAACTCAGCCCCAGGACAGGCCCAGTTTCCACCCATGCTCCCAGGCTGCTCTACCCGGAACCCCATCCCCACCTCTGCATTCTGCTCAAGCTTGTCCACTGCTCTGCGCCCCCACCAGACTCTTCATTTCAGACCCACCTTTCCAAAAAGCTCCCCTGATGTCCAACTCAGGGACATCAGCCCTACCTGGCCTGCAGTGCCAGCCACCACCATCTGGGCTGTGTACTTGCAGAGAGCCACCTTCTGCACGCCAAGCCGCGGATCATCACTGTAGGGGTCAAAGCAGCCCACCTGAAGGAAAAGGACAGAGTCACGACACTAGACAGAGCCCCAACAGCTCAAGGCCAAGGGAGGGGGCCCACCTTGCGGAAGGGTGGCCAGTCATCCTCGGCAGCCTGGGCCAGGCTGTCCACGTGTTCACAGTCTGTCTGAAAGAGGCCAGCCGTGCTCAGCTTGTACAGTGGCCGCAGTGCCACGCCAGACGCATCCCAGAACCGCACAGTGCCATCCTCGTGACTGCAGAGAGGGCAGGCATCAGATCGTCCCTCAGAGGCCCACACACCCTGTGCCACTGATCCAGTGGGCACTCACTGAGGACCTACTGTACATGCCACACACGGGCTGGGGCCCCACTGCTGCTGTTCTATAGGACACACACATATCCAGCACACACTATAAGCCAGACCACATCCAGGACTTGTACCGAGGCCCAGGAAGCAGCGTGGGACAGTGTGGAAATTCTCTCCCTTATTATCAGGAAACAGCAGAGAGAGGAAACACAAGAAACAGAGACGAGGGCAGTTCTGCCCCGTGAGAGTACCCAACAATCAGAGCAGGCTGCCACAAGTAAGAGTAGGCAGTCAAAAGAGCAGGGTGCAGGGAATTCCTGGAGGGAACGAACAGCCACATATGTGGAAGAGCAGGAAGTGTGTGGAGACGAGGAAGAAACAGAGAGGGGAAGAGGGAGGAGCCTATAGACTAGGGCACAGCCTCAGACACAGGTGTAGAGCCCCAGCAAGGGCCCTGGTAGGAGGGGAGCCCAAAGTCAGGGCAGGAGGGTGGGTGAGCGGGGCAGTCTGGGACTCGCTCCAGCAGCCCTGAGAGCCACAGCAGATTCTCAACCAGGGAGAGCGCACTGCTGTGTCAAAGGCTCAGTACAGGCAGGGGGAAGGCAGGGCAGGAAGTAGACAGAGCCTGAGTCACCAGGCACGTCAGCACCCGCCGGGCCCAGTCAGGCTCTCTAGCACCTGCCTTGGGCAGCTCTGCGTGGGCCAGCCCAGATTTTCCGGTCCCAGGACAGGCAGGCAAGGTGGGTGGAGCCCCGGGGTCTGCTGGAACTCAGCTCCTGCCCAAATGCAGAACAGGGCAGGGCCTTGTACAGGATCTAGGAAAGCTTCATCCAATACTCTCTGAGCAAGGGGACAAAGTGGACCTGCCGGGGCCAGGCCTGAGCCACTTGGCACCTCAGTGCTGCAGGACCGGGGCTGGACTAGGTCCATACTAGTCCCGGAGTGTGAAAGGGCTCGAATCCCCCAACCTACCCGGTCAGCAGCAGCCCTCGCTGTGACGGCTCCTGAGCCAGGTTCCGGCCCCCAGTGATGGGCCAGCTCTGGAAAGGACGGCAGAGATGTGAGTACAAGGTCAGGACAAAGTTTCCCTCTCTCAAACCGTGGGCCTGTTATTCAGAGCTTCCTACCCATACCCACACGCTCCCACTTCCAGTTCTGGGCCTGGGCACTGCCCTCCATCAAGAACAAACTACTTCCCCAATTACACTTAACAGGGCACCCCATCCCATACCGAGGCACTGGAGGCAGGCTGGGGGCTCTGCTGCTCGCCGGCGCTCACAATTCGGGCCCACAGCTTGGCAGGGACGTTAGCAACATGGGCAGAGCAGGTGATGGCGGAAGAGTGCAGAGGGGCCAGGTACGGGGCAGGCACAGCCGGCCAGCCAGGGGTCTGCAGGTCAAGCACCACCAGCTCCTCCTCCAGCAGCACAGCTAGGGCCCGTGGGTTGTCGAAGTCTACAGGATGGGTTAGGGTGAGCTGAGCCACAGACAGCACAGGGTGGGGTAGGGGCAGGGCAGGCACACACCATCCTCCAGCCCTGTGCTGTGCACCGTGAAGAAGTCAATGATGCGGGAGGTAAAGTCCAACGTCACCAGTGTCTCAGCTCGCAGCACACTCACACAGTGGCGGTCACCATAGCTGGCGCGAGGCATGCCACCACTGAAGATGATAAAGTGGCCCCTGCAAGGAGGAGGCATGAGAATGAGCCCACAGCTCCTTGAGCCCAGAGCACACACTGCATGATCAACTACTTCACCCTGTGTGTCCACAGCCCACCCTTCCAGCCCCTCAGGCAGGCGGAGCCCCCGACCCATTCATCCGTCTCCATTAACCTACCCCGATTCACAGTTCCGCCACAGAATCTTGTTGATGGCCTTGCAGGGAAAGGGGCCTAGGGAGTGGGACAGTGTCAGACCTCCCATTCCTGGTCTGCCTTTTAACTCTCTCTTGCCTCTCCCTAGGAGAAGGCCCACTACCCTGTCCATACTTCCCACCAAGGCCAGGTGGCCCTCCAGTTATCACCCTCCAGTATAGGCTTCCCCAGCACTCACCATAGGGTGTGGTGGCCATAGTGGGCTGCAGCGTTAGGGAACTGCTAGTTTCCATGGACCAGACGGCATAGCTGCCATCACTGTGCGAGCTGATGATGGTGCTGCCGCCCCGCCCCCAACACAGGCTCTCCAGTTGCTGTAGATGGGAGCAGGTAGATGTGAGTGGCAGGTATGTACAGGGGCCCAGGCTGAGGGGATTTAGGCCTGACCCACTTACCTGGTTCCCCAAGAAGATGTGGTCCACACACCGTGTTGCCTGATTCCAAATGACCAGCAGGCCTCGGCTATACCCAATGAGGATCTTAGTAGGGTCCACGAGGTGCCCCTGGAGCGACTCCACAGGGCCCAGAGCCTTCCCACACCGGTAGTCATCTGGCACACTGCAGAGGGAGCCCCCATGAGTTGGGAGAACTTCTCGAGCACAGTGGATGCTGGGAAGCCCTCTGCCTCTCACCTGCGCAGAACTTCATCTGGGCTAAGGGTATGTCCCTCCAGTAGTGTCAAAGTGGTGACATTCAGGAAGAAAACACTGCCACCCTCAGTGCCCAGGGCAGCCATGTCATCAGCAGCCACTAGCAAGACGACTGTGATGCGAGTGAGGCTGGCAGGTGCACTGCAAGGGACAAGGGGAAGAGAATGAAGTGTAAGTCGGCTTAACCGCTGAGGAAGACGTACGGGGGACTTGGCCCTCACTGCTGGCTTGTTCTCAGCCCTCAGCCCTCAGAGGGGGCCCGCCGGTACAGCAGACAAGCACTGCAGGAAGGCAAGTGTGGTGTAATTAGCACGCTCAATTATTCATAAGCATGTCAGCTGCGGGAAGGATAAAAATAGGTTCCCAGGTCTTGGTGAGGGACTCCCCATTCCTCCTACCACCAGGAGGAGAAGGCAGGAAACAGGGTATTGCCCTGTCCAGGACTAGGAGCCCCAGGATAGACACAGCATCCCCAAATCCCTCCAGAGATGCAGGAGTACTGCTGCAGCCCTCCAGATGCCTGACTGTGGGGCAGCCAAAGAGCCCCAGCCAGCACAGGCTGGGACTGACAGGGAGCCTGTTCCTGGGTCAGGACTCCCCTGCTCCAGCCACCATAGGCCAGGCTGGAAAGGGAAAGGCTCTTGTACTCTCAGCTGGGGCCAGGCCACTGAGCTACTACATCTGGGCGTCCTGTCTGCACCTCACCAAGGACAGCCTGCAGGACCCTTCTTGACCCCAGTCCTGCCTGTTCACACAATGGCCCATCTCCCAGATCAGAGGACCAAGGATCTTTGCTGATGTCACCTTGGTTCAAACCATGCTAAGCCCCCAGACTGCCACATCATTGTAGGGAGCACAACGGGGGCTGCACGTGTCTGCTGGGGCTCACGGCAGTGAAGATTCCCACCGTTGAGTGGCACAGTCCAAAATACCCCACCTCAGCTAGAACCCCCGGCCTACCCCCGAAGGTCCAGAGCACAGCCCTCCTAGGCTGTACCCTAGGCACCTCTCACCCTGAACCGCAGCCTATTAGCAGCTGCCAGTTGCCATCACATCGCACCTTGGCACAGGTTCCCATGATCTCCCTGGGAGCTCCTGCCCATCAAACTAGTCCCAGCCAAGTTCTCCAGTACCTGATGCCTTCAAAGCTCGGCCGGCTGGGTGGCTGGAAGCTGAATGCTTCCTCCAAGTGGGCACAGCCATTATGGTGAATGATCTCCCAGAGATGCAGACTGCTGTCATCTAGCAGAGTCAGGAGGCGGCCCTATAGGTGAGCAGAGAACAAAACTGAACTGGTCTGGACGGGGGGCAGGCCACGGGGACCAACAGGGTCTGGAGAGTGGGACACAGAAGCTCACCTGGCCAGGCAGGAAATGCATCTGGGTCACAGTGGCTGCATCTCGGTGTAGGCCTGTGAACTCCACACCAGGTGCACCATAGCTGTAGATGACTGGTTAAGGACATGAACACACAGGCACAGGCCAGAATGCTCAAGTCTCCTTCCCTGGGACTATTCTGACAACCCTGCCCCGACCTACCTATCTAGATCTCCGAGACCCAATGGGCCTGCCTCCGTGAAACAGTTCTAGTTCTCTGCTCTCAAGGTATCCCAGCCTCAGAGTGCAGGCTCCACATAGCTCCAGTAAATGGGACCCTACTAAGATCCTCTACTTCTTTCTCTGTAAAATGGGCCTACTGCAGATGAAGTAAAAATAAAAAGCTGCCCAGCACAATTACCCCAGACCTGGAGCAAAGCAGGGGCACTACTCCACTTCAGCCTCAAGCCAATCTGTGTGTGTCTGCAAGCCTGCAGGTTGGGATCAAGTAGGCTAGAGATGCAAGGAAAGCAGCGAAATTGTAAAGCAGAGAAGATTCCAAGCTGCCTCTTACCATAGCTTCAGGCCCAAGGAAACCAACCTTCTTCCAGGCAGGTAGCCAACGGTCCAAATGGCAAGGCGGCAGGGACACCAGCCTGCCCATTTTACTGATGAGCAAGTACAAAGGGACTTAGAGAAGGCAGATGGCCTACTTGAAGTGCCCAATCCCTGTACCTAGAGGCCTAGCAACTCCAGAGCTGAGGGTAGACAACAGGGCTGAGGGGGCCCACGAGACAGGGTTTATGGACGTTGCCATAGTGACAAGACAAGATTCGTTGCTTGGAGTTTGACTTGGGATTCCCTGTAGTAGCCTGCCTGGGGCGAGGGGACAAGAGACGGGTGAGGGCAGGAGCAGCTGGGTGGAAAGCAAGGTCACCAAGGAGATAGGGCTCGGCTTGCAGGGGCAGAGACAGTATTCAAGACTAACGCTGACCTCTCCAACCTCAGTTTCCCAAGCCCAAGGGCTCTATCCAGCTTGTAAGGGTTCAAAGCAAAAGGAAGCAAAACAGACCCAGGGCTGTGTCCTGCCCTTTGAGGCCCAGGGTAATCAGAGGTACTACAGGTTCTCTGTGAACGTAAAAAAGCCACACACAAGAGACCCACCACACGAGGCAGCTCAGAGTGCCCGGCTGCAAAGCCAGGGCTGCATTGAGAGATGTGGACACTTGTGACATGGAGAAAAAACTGTGTAGTCACATGTGAAGGCAGCATAGCACCCCTGAAGGGTGGGAACAGCAGGCCAGGTAAGGGGCCGGGCCTGCGGGAGATGAGACAGCACCTCTGCCCACCACATTCCCTACAGCAGGCAAGAAGCTCACAATCACTGACTTTCACACTCACTTGCCAGTCGCTGTTCCCAACCCTGGGATGAGAATACTGCACCCAACCCAATCCCCGACTCCAGGCATGAATTTGTTTTCTGCCATCTGATGCCCATAACCCAGGTATGAGGAACCACAGCACCACATAGGGAGGGAGAGGAGATGGCATGCTCACCACGCAGCTGCTAGCCAGACAGACTCTGCACCTCAGTTTCCCTCAGAGCAGTTGGGGTGGGATTCTCTAGGACGGGCAAGAGGCATTCAGCTGCCCGCCTGTCCCCCACCCCCACCCCAGCCTTCACGGAAAATGCTCGCTTTGTGCAGCTCACACAGCCTATTGTGCACTTGCCAGGATCCAGGTGGGGGCCAAGCAGCACTCTCCATGCTGAGCCTGGCACTGCCCCGCCCCTTTGGCTGAACACACGTGTCTTCACATTCACACGTGTGTGCACCCAACTTACCAGAGCCCCCAGCCCACCCATCACCCTCAATAAGTTCATGGCCCAGGCCCCTGGGCCAGCCTCCCCATTCACAGTTGCTGGAACAATGGCAGGGTCGCCTAGGAAACTGGCTGGCTGAAACAGTACGGGACAGCTGTGGCCACTGCAAAGTGAGCTCCCTCATCACCCATCTCCCACCAAAGGATCCTGTGGTTCCCAAAGGGAGTCGTCAAAGGCTCGTTGGGCCCATGGGCAATGCCAGCCTCCTCCAAGACGCCAGTACCCACTGTACCCTCCACAAAGCACCTACCAGGGCTGGGACCCTGGCAGAAAGGAAACCGCCTGCAGATGGCCAAACAAGGCCCCAGGGCCACAGCTGCAAAGGATACATCTTGACGGCCCCAGACCTGGTGCCGATGGCCATGATGCGAAGTTCTGGGTCAAAGGCGAGGGCACTGGGCTGATTGGGGAATCCATGCTCCACAGTCTGTGGGGAGGGAGAGCTGCTGAGAACACACACTCTGGGGCATTGTAGCCCCACCCACCCAGAGCCTACCCAAGATGGCCTCCAGTCTATGCTGATGATATGCTGCGGGAAGAAGGCATTCCACCTGCTCTCAGTGCCTCAGTGTTCGAAACTGTTAAATAGGTAACTGTGCCTCCTGCGTATGGCTCACACAGGCTCTGCCCTTGCCAAGCCCCAAGTTCTCCTAACATCCACATAAACCCCACCATGTGCAAAGCTCTAGAAACAAACAGAATGAGCTCAGAAAGGTAAAGGCACCAAAGAGGACCTCACCTGTCTCATGTGTTCTGTACCCATTCTTAGAGGCACAGCCCAAAGCTTGGGAAGGACTATGATGTCAGGGTCCTAGGTGAAGTCCACGGCACTCCCCAAACATGGCCCCAGCACGCAGACAAGAGGCCTAGGTTTACATCCAGGATCAGGTAGGCACAGGAAGACTGAGACCCAGAGAGAGACAGCTTCCTGTCCCCTTGCCCCCTGAAGGTGTCACTCACCTCTCCATCCAGAAACTGCCAGGTAACTTAGTCCCAGCCCATCAGTGAGGGGCCTTGTACACTGTAGTGTCTGGCTGGGAGGATCCCTGGGACCCATACCTCTTCAGGTGGGGACAGCTGGCTTCCCCTAGGTGTTTGGCCTTGCACTAATCACAGTACCCTCCCAGACTGTTTTCCATTGCTCACCCTTTTGTTCTCTACTGGGCACAGCAAACAGTGAAACCACTTGAGGACAGAGTCCATCCACCTGGGGGTTCATGGGGCTTCCCTTTCCCACCAACACTGCCCTGTCCTGACCCTAACTAGCTAGTCCCAGGCTACAGTCTAGCGTCTGCTTGGTCAGACATGTAGCAACATCTACTATGCAAATCCCCACGCCCTTGAGTGGATCCCACCAGGCCCCTGCTTTACAGAGAAGGCTAGGTCTTTACCCTTCATCCTCCAAGTCCAATCCATTCCTGAGCTCCACTAGCTTAGTGTTAAGATACACGAAGTCACTCTTTGTACATCCCGTAGCCACCAAACCCAACACTTCCCCCAATATCTCATCTCTGCCTACAAGGCTCCACAGCCACTTACCTAGACTAGTGCTTGCTATAGTCTGTTCCCCACACAGAGACCAGAAAGAGTCTGTCAAACAATGGGCAGCTCCTCATCTCCCTTCTATGTAAGATCCTCCAGGGGCTCTGGTTCATGCACAGTCAGTGCCAAGTGTTCGTGGTCTGGCCCTCTCTGTCAACATCTCCTACTCTCCCCCTGGCTCATCTGACTACAAGCCCTTTGAAAAGTCTCCTTCAATTCACAAGGTAGGCTCCTGGCTCAGGGACTTTGCATCTGCTTCCTTTCTGCTCCTACCACACTTCGGCATTTTCTAGGGCACCTGCTATAAGAGGCGTCCCTAAACTGTCCTGATATTGGCAGTACCTCTGCCCATACTCCCACACCTTCACCCTGCTTGATTTTATCCATAGCACTTGCCGTTATCTGAACTACTGTGTACTTCATTTTTTTGTTGTAGCTTTCACTGTCTTCCCAGTGAGTGTATCAGCCCCCAGCTGTATTTGTCCCTTTTGGTTTTCACTGTGTCCCCAACATCAAGATATAAGGGCTCCAAATTAGATATGAAATGTGCATTTCACAGGCAACTTATGGCTGGAGGTGAGATATGAACCTGAGTTGGAGCCCAAAATCCACATTCACTTCTGAGGTGGGAAGTAACCTCAGGAATCTGGTGCCTATTCCCTAGGGATCACCTACTACCCCCTTTGTCAACCAACCCTCTTCTCCAAGACCACCCACTCCTGCCCTCTCTGAATAGAAGCTCCCCCTTAACTTATTGAGATCCTTCGTAAAAATAAAAACGGGAAGAGGATGTAACTCAGTGGCAACGTACTTGTCGAGTATGGAAGAGCCCCTGGGTTCAATTTCCAGTACTAGGGGGAAGAGTAACACAGGCCACCTCTCTTCACCTTCTACCAGCCTAGGGTCAACCTGTATGAGCCAAGCCTTGGAGCCTCACCCTTATGTGCTGCGGGCCCCCAGATGTGTATATCTCAATTCACTAGTGGAGGAAGTAACATTTAGCCCAGCGCCCATCACTGCTCTCCTGGAAAGGACAAGCTCTCACTTCACGGGGAATCACCCTTACAGCCACTCCAGCACAGGAAGAAAAACCATTTGGGGATCCCTTAACAGCAGCCTCCCCTTTCAAGTTCCTGGCAGGCACACCACCACCACCTGGGACCTGAGCCTGAGACATCCCCGACATTGCCCTGTCAAAGTCTCCTCGGGGCAGTGGTAGGCACTTGGCCCAGCTCAGAATCACAGCGGCCCCTCCACAACTCCCTGTCTCTCAAGGCTGAAGTCCAAGAGCACCACCGAGGAACTCTACACAGCGGCCTCGCTTGCTCTGTGACTTTGAGCAAATCCTTATACTCTCAACTTCAGGTTTCTCACATGTGTAGAACAGGTAACTAATCCCTAACAGGGCAGAGACAGGTGACTTTGGGGTAAAACTGGGTCCCATCCCAATCCCCTACACCTGAAAGGAATAAGAAAGGGGGGGCAGGTTGAGCCTCACTCTACCTTCCATCAGGGCCAGCTAGGCAGAGGTTAAGGCCTTTTCCAGGGCCTGTCCAGTCACACCCAGGAAAAGAAGAAAGTCATCCACCTCCACTCCAGAGTTGGTGAAAAGTCTCAGGGAGACTTGGTGAAAAGTAGCATAGGGAACCAGAGCCCATAGCAAGGAGGAAAGGGACCATTCCTAGCTGGGGAAACCAAGGCATCACGATTTGAAGTGCAGTTAGGTACACAGCTGGCTTTGTAGCCTGGAGATAACACCTGGCAGGGCATAACAAGGCAAGGTCTGGGGTAGTGAGGGACGGGAGGCTTCGGAAAGGGGTTTCCCCGCCCCAGCCCCCGTTTCTGCCTCCACTTCTCACCTCTCCCTCAGCCCTGAATGCCAAAACAACAATAGCCACCCCTGGGTTATCTCACGGGCCATCCAGGGGCCAAAACAAAAAACAGCGAAAGGCTGAGAGGTAGAGAGAAGCCACAGAAACGGAAAGACACTCAGCAAGAGACAGGCAAAAACTTGGAGATGAGAAAGCAGAAAGAAATGTGAGGCAGAGAGCTAAATGGAGACAGAAGAGACGCGGAGAGGTGCACTGAGACAGAGGCAGAGGCACCCCCTGCTCCAGTCACAGGCACCGACTGAAGAGAGGGAGACGGTCACAGATGGAGAGGGAGGGGCAGGGATCCGGAGAAACGCAAAGAGTGGCAAAAAGACGAAGAGACTCAGACACAGACAGAGACGAGCAGGGCCAGGGCCAGTGAGGCCCACGAAGCGCCGGAGAGGCAGCACCAAAGTCAGCGACACCCGGACCCACCCAGAGTCCAAGCGGAGGAGGCTAGGACGAAGGCGGTGGGGCCCGCTAGGGACGCGCTCTCCCACCCCAGCCCAGCGCCGGCCGGGCGCCCCCTCCCCCCGGCCCGACGTGGCTCCGGCCCCCGGCCCCCCAGTTCGGGCCCCAGCCCGGCCCCGCGCCCCAGCCCGGCCCCGCGCCCCAGCCCGACCCGCCGCTGCACCTTGTTGAAGGCGAAGAGCTCCTGCTTGAGTTTCTCGCGGTGCGGGTCGGCGCCCTGCCGCCGGAACCGAAACTTCATCATCTTGCGCCCGGCTGCCGGCGCCGCGCCACCGCCGCCGCCCGCAGGATGCGCCGCGCTGCCCCGCCGGTCCTGAGGCGCGGGCAGGGCGCCAGGCGGCCGGGGCGCGGGCGAGCGGGGCGGGCCTGCAGGAGGGTGGGCGCAGCGCGCGACGGACGCCCCGCCCGATCAATGAGCGCGCCCGCCATGAGCTCTGCCCCGCCCCTTCGGGCCAGACAATGGGCGAGAGCAGGGTCCCTTGGCTCGGCCAGGCTCGCGAAGGATGCCCGCTGCGCATGTGTGCCGACGCGGGTCCTGCCGGGATTTGTAGTCCGCTAGGCAGAACACCAGCGTGGGCGGCTGGGGCTGCGTTTCTGGGGACGCAGCGCTTGTTCCCTGGTTTGGGGGATGCTTTTTCCTGCTCTTAACGATCGAACGACTTGCGCATTAACGTAATGGGAAAGTCCTGTCCTGGAAACTAGGAGATCTGTGACGGAGACACCTCCCTGCCGCGGGAGCCTCAGTTTTCCTGTCTATGGGTATGCCTTTGACCCGATGGTTGCCAACTTAATATTTTACCAGTTCGTGGGAAATCTCTTTGTTTTCCAGTGTGCCAGAGCACTTCCCACCCTCATACTTTTGCCTCGGCTGTGTGGTCAGTAAAAAATTCTTTCCTCAGCCCCCTGGGAAACTCCTACACAGGCTTCAGTACCCAATGCAAAAGCCACAGGGAATTTGTGGCATCAGCCAAAGAAAGACGGATCCAGCAGGAGGTGGCATTTTGTACAGTCCTGAGTGGATTTTGGGCTTTTCTGAGATGGGGGAAGGGACTTCCCTCCACAGGCAATAGTAGGGGAACAAAGCTGCGCCCCGCCCCCACTGCCTGCCTGTCCCCACCCACCTCCCAAACCCTTCTTTTTTCTTCTGGCTTCCAGGCTGACCTTTCTTCCCTCGCTGATAAGCAGCTCTAGCTCAGTGCTGGGTAAGGTCCCAGAAACTTAGGTGGGGCAGGTGGGCCAGACCCCAACTCACTGGCTGTGTCAGGAGGAGGGGCTGAACTCTGTCCGAGGCAGCTGCCAAATGACTGAGAGTGATGACTTCCCCCTCCAACCACGTCCAAGCTTGCTCAGGCATCCTCAAAGGCTGGTAGGGGCGCTAGTGAGAGGCGATGCCGGCAAAGCTTCTGAGTGCCTGCAGTGCAGCAGCTACTCCCCTGAGCCTTAAAAAAGTGCCTGGGAGTGCCTTGCTTGAGGAAAGGCCCTGGGTTCCCTTCCCTGTGCTGCTTTAAAAAAATACAGTTTAGGGACTGGGGAATGTAGGTCAATGGTTCTGGCGCCTGCCTTGCAAACGCAAGGACCTGGGTTCGATCCCGGTAGCGACACACGGTGCCGGACGTGGAGACTCACATCCACCAGCCATCGGTACCACACACTGCAATGCCAGGCATGATGGTTCACGTCTGTAATCCCAGCACTCCAGAGGCAGAGGCAGGAGGACTGCTGAGTTCGTGGCTGAGTTCAAGACCAGCCAGAACTACAAAAAGACCCTGTCTCAAAACTCTAAAAACAAAACAAAATTTAAAAAGTTAAACCCGGCTCTGGTAGCAGTGGGGCACACCTGTAACTCTAGCACTCTGAAGGCCTGAGCTAGGAGGAGTGCAGGTCTGAGCCCAGCTGTACAATTTAGCAATTTAAGGAGACTATCACAAAACAAAACATGACACAACACAGGCTGTAGCTCAGTAGGAAGCCCATGGGTTCAATCTCCAAAAAGCAGGGAGGGGATTTAATGTTTCACAGTTCCGTGAGAATGAGGACATCGTCCTAGTTTTACAAGCTGAGGCACAGATGGGCAAAAGCAGAGTTCTGTACTTGGGCAGAGCCGCCTGCATTGAGGAGGACAGGGCTGTCTGGGGCCCACCCAGTGTCCAGCTCCCAAAGCTCAGAGGCCTGGGCTCTGGGTCCTGCCAGCAACCGGGCCTCATAGCAGGAAGTATTAATTCACATCCCAACTTTGCACATGGAAGCTGCGAGACCTGGAAAGTTACTTTAAGTGCTCCATGCTTCCCCATCTTTAAAAATGCTGCCAGGCCTAGTACTTACCTCAAAGTGTTATAAATATTAAATGAATGAATACTTGGGATATGCCAGGTACATAGGAGGAGCCAATGAACAAGTTAGCTGTTTTTATCATGGCTCTGCTGTCTGATCACTTCTTTTTTCACTCTAGGCAAGTCTTGGCCCTTCCTTTGTCTCTATTTTGAAATGGGACTTGGTCATTAGGCAGCAAGCAGCCATGCCCTCTACATCCCCAGCTCATTGCTCTCCGGGGACCTGACCTGAAAGGAGACCGCAGCCACAACCAATTCCCCAGGCCGTGATGGGAGACACACAGGGTTGGTGGGCACTCAGAAGTGAGTGACCCAGGCCAGATGTCCTGGAGGAAAGGCTGATTGACACTGCCTATCACGGATGGGAGTTATGAGGTAGAGTGGCCAGGGGCCAGGCAGGGCAAGGTTCCATGACCAGCAGCAAACCTCAAAGCGTAACAAGCCCACTATCCCGCTTGTTAACTACACACCCTAGGTCACCCAAATGTGACTAGGACTGCATATGTGCCCAGACCAGAATATGGATTTTAAGCCAAACTTTATCCCATCTACTCTGAGGCCAAGGATGTCCCACCAGCTTCAAGGGTGGGTGGTGGTGAGGGGGTTAAACAGTTTCACCGAGATAGTTATAAAAAGGGTAAATTGCAACAAGAAGGCTAGCCTGTTCACATAGCTGGGCAGGGTTGAGAGATGACACTGGGGAAGAGAGGCCAGGGCACTAATGATTGTTTATCCCCTCCCCCGTGAGCCTATGATTACTACAGTGGCCTAAGGGAAAAGGGATGGGAGGCCCAGCAGGAAACTGAGGCTCAGAGAAGCCCAGCCAAGGGCTGAACACTGGGTCCCCAGTCATCAGAGCCCTACACTCCAGCTGGGAGTGGGGCAGGCGTGAGAGGGACAGGGTTAGGGTTAGGGTTAAGCAAAATGGAGCAGCATGGGTGAGGAAAGGCTTTTCCTTCGGCTTCTTGGTCTCAAGTCAGCCTCTATCTTGCAGGGCAAGCTGCTATCTTCTTAGCATTGTCTGCACAGGATAGATCCTCACCCTTTTACCCAGGCTACCTCAGGACTCTAGCCTGGCTCTGGAGTGAGAACCAGGTCTGTCCTCAATTCTTTTTTTTTTTTTTGAGACAGGGTCTCACTTTGTAGTTCAGGCCGGCCCTGAGCTCATCCTCAAACTCACATCACAGCAATCCTCCTGCCTCTGCCTCCTGAATGCTGGGATTACAAGCGTAAGTCACCATGCCCGGCACTGTGGTATGTGCTTCTGATTGCTGGAGGGTGTGAGTCTTCCTGCGGAGTATTGCATTGGTTACTGGGGATGAACCTAGGGCCTTGAGCTTGCAAGACAGGCGCCGGAGCCATTGAGCTAAATCCCCAGCCCGTGACCTAGCTGTTTTTAAAACTCTGTTCAGGGATACTAGTCTCCTCACCATTTCTCAAACACAACCGCCAAGTTCTTGCCTCAGTACCTTTGTACTTGACTTGCGTCTTTCACGCCCAGGCTCCATAGCCAAACCCCTACCACCTCTTCTTCGACCACCCCATGTCACTTCCCTACAGAGGAAGGAGGGAGGGGTGGTCCAGAACCAAGGCAGGGAAGGAGTGGAGTGCTGCACTACCTAGCATAGGCTGCCTGCCTTCCAGGAGCTGGCTCAGAGCCCAGGCCAGGCCACGACCCTCATGTGAGGCCCAAAGCACACAAGCAGCTCCTGGGGCCTGCAGTGGAATCTAGGCTGCGATGAGCCAAGGGGTACAGCCTAGGGCAGGAGAGAGAAGGCAGCGGAGCGGCTGACAGGACATCAGGGCAGGATGCAGCTGGCCAAGCCAGGAGTAGGAGACCTCATTCCACGGGTTATGTAAAATGAAGCTGCATTTAGGGCCTTCTCATTCTGGACGGTGAAGACTGTCCTGTACTTCTGAGAGAGAAAAGCCAGATAGGTAGGAGTGTGGGACAGCCTAGGCCCATCCTCTTATTACAGAAGAGCAAATAGGCTTGGAGGCAGGACCTGCCCAAGGTGGCACGTATGTGACATGTGGCTACACAGCATGGTCTCCTGAGGCAGCCAGATGCTCATCAGGAGTCTGGATTTCAGGCTGGCTCCTGACAGGCCATAGCATAGGAACTTGAGTCACTTGCACCCAACAGGGACTGGAAGGTTTCAGGTTCCAAGGGCTGGCATATGGTTACTTCAGAGGCTTACTGACAGGGCACTGTACTTCATTCATCTCTGAGATCCCAAGTTCTAAACTTGTCCTCCTCGTACTTCACCTCTGTAGGACTCAGTTTTCTCAGCTGTGAAATGGGCATGTGTGTAATATTAATTGCTGCCATTTATTAACATAGAATATAGTCTGTGCCAAGTACCATAGTTATTCCCTTAATCTCTGTAGACCAGTCCCTGTTTTGCACAAGAGGAAACTGAAGCCAGAGATGTGAATTAACTTGCCCAAGTCACAGAGCTGGAAGTTGGGATCTGACTAGTCTCAAGTGAAGTCTCAGAGGTTGTGATGAGAAATTAGATGGTAGGTAAAGGGTTCCCCTAACTGTCAGAGTCCAAGACAGTGAGAGCCCACCCTAGAGTGGAATGCCGGGACCACACAGGGTGCTCTGGGCTCTCCTGATGGAAACAACTGGCCAGCAGCCCTGGAAGGCCCGAGGGACTGTGTAGAGGCAAGAGAAGGTGGCTTCAAGCAGAAGTGCATGAGGCAGAGGGCATAGGATGTGCAAAGCTGCACAAGTGTTGCCTGAGAAACTGTGGCCACGATAATTCAGACAGGCACAGGTTGGAGCTCTGGCCAGTGCCACAGGTAACCTGGAGCACGTGATGGCATCTGGGCTCTGCTTCACTCCTGGTTCCAGGGCCCATCACACCCACTAGCTCCAAAGGACTGGTGAGCAAGGTAGAAGCAGCAGGGAAGTCGAGTTCCACATCCAGACAGTCCTTTGCCCTCCCGTTGAAGCATCAATACTCTACTGCCACACTGTGGGCACAAGGGGGAACTGCAGCAGTATGTGCCTGATACCCAGCTGTGGGACCTCCAGCCCTGCCTGCTGGGGCCTAAAGGCTCCAAAACCTCCCTCCCCGAACCTGGGGCCTTTGTTTTGAGCTTTCATATCTATTATTAGTCTGTTGCCAATGCGAGTGTGTGTGAGTATGTGTGTGTGTGTCTCCTCAAGGTTAAACTCAGGGTCTTTTCACTGAACTACATTCTCATCCCTTTTAAAATTTTGTTTTGATATAAGGCCTCACTATACACTTCAGGCTGGCCTCAAACTCATGGCAATCCTCTGGCCTCAGCCTCCTGGGGCTGATATTACAGGCATGTGACACCATGCCCAGTTCTTTTTATTGTTTTCTACTGACTGACTGATCAACTGGCTGATTGAGACAGGGTCATGCTTTTGTAGTTCAGGCTGGCCCTAGGCTCACTATGTAGCCCAGGCCAGCCTCAAACTCACAGCAATCCTCCTGCCTCTGCCTCCCGAGTGCTGGGATTACAGGCATGAGTCACCACACCCAGCATTGTGGTATGTGGTATTGACTGCTGGTTGCCACCTGGCATTATATATGGTTACTGGGGATCCAACTCGGGACCTTGCATTTGCAAGGCAGACCCTGGAACACTGAGCTATATCCCTGGCCTGGTTCTTTTTGTTTTCTGAGACAGGATCTCACCAATTGCTAAATTGCCCAGGCTGACCTCGAACTTGTGATCTCTGGCCTCGGCCTCCCAGAGTGCTGGGACTATAGGAATGCACTACTGGGCATAGCTATTTCTTATTGATTTTCAACAAGAATCCTGCTACTGTTGCAAGATTCAACAGGCAAATTTTCCAGAATTTTTGCAAAGTCAGTTCAATAGTCGTTACTGAAAATTAGGAGGGCCAGGGATTTAGCTCAGTGGTTTCAATGCCTGCCTCACAAGCACAAGATCCTGAGTTTGATTCTCAGAACCAAAAACAAGAAAAGAAAATTAGGTGGGCTGGGTGTGTAGCTCAGTAGTAAAAGGGAGTAAAGAGGGAGGGGAGAAGGAAGGAGTCCCTAAGATGGAAAGAAAGCAAAAAAGTTAAACTAGAGGGCCAAAGATTTAGCTCAGTGGTTCTGGCCCCTGCCTGACAAGCAGAAGGTCCTGAGTTTGATTCCCAGTAACCACGTACTGGGTGTCTATTTATGTAGTTACCAATGCCAGGCATGAAATTTAAATTAAAAACTAAGGTGCTAACATTCAAAAGTAAGCTTTTCCTATGTCTGATCTATTTTTTACAATGCTTTTGTTTTTGCAGTACTGGGGATAAAACCCAAGGCTTCGTGCATGCTCAGCAAATGCTCTACTAACTACTGAGCTACACCCTAGCTCTATGTTCTATTTATTTTAATGTTTTGGTCTTTTACTGGTCAGCAGAGTTAGGACAATTATCTGTGCTCTTTACATTGACAGTTCCCGTGTGGTACAAACATATAACAGTGTGCTCCTGCACATCTTTCACAACTCCATGTTCACTGCCCTTATGTTGAAATCAGCCAGTGCAACAATACTTACATCATGGAAACTGGCAAATGCCACAAATCAGGCTTGATTCATTGTTGATTTCCAAGCTCAATGCCATTCAATAGAAATATAGTTTCAAGCCATGTATGTAATTTAAAATTCCTGGGCCTTGGTTTGTTCAGTGGTAGAGTGCTGCATTTAGCACATGTGAAGCCCTAGAGTCAACAACGAACATTAAAAAAAAAACAAAAAAAACCCCACTAAAATCTTAAGTAGGTAAACTCAGAAAACAAAACAAAAAAAGGTGAAATTTATTTAAAATGTATTTTATTTAAACCCAAATAGCTATGATTACAAGTTATTGATTACATTTAAACATGTAATCAATATAAAGTTAACACTTTTTTGAAACTTAACTTCAAATTCTGATGTGTAGTTTACATTTAGAGCACATCTCAATTCAAACTAGCTATATTTCAAGTGCTTGATGGTTAAAAATATATAAATAAAACAAAATCCAGTGACTACAGTACTGGATAGCACAAATCTAAAGATAGCAATGAAAAAAAAAAAAAAAAAAAAAAAAAAAAAAAAAAAAAAAAAAAAAAAAAAAAAAAAAAAAAAAAAAAAAAAAAAAAAAAAAAAAAAAAAAAAAAAAAAAAAAAAAAAAAAAAAAAAAAAAAAAAAAAAAAAAAGATAGCAATGAAAAACAATGTTAACATTTCAGATTAAACTTAAAAGTAGTGCTAATGTTGAAGAATTTCAATCAAATGAGCATAATTTCTTTGGGAGTCAGATCATATATCAGATTTAACAACAATTTATGGGGAAAAGATCAGCATGGTAAACTCAACAATAAGCTCTCCAAAATTACCAGGTTCTTTTCCATAGAACCTGTAAAAGTTATCTTAAAGAAAAAGGGTCAAAAGTTGGGGTGTATCTCAGTGTAGAGCACTTGCTTGGTGTACAAAAGGAACTGGGTTCCATCCTCATCGTAAAAAAAAAAAATTGCAGATGTGACTAAAGATTTCAACATTGGAGAGTTGTTTTGGATTACATGGATGTTCCTACATCCAATCACAAACGTCCTATTAAGAGAGGCACAGGGAGAAGTGGTTCACACCAGACATGTGACCTTGAGACAGTGGCTACAAGTGAAGAAATGCTTCCAAGCCACCAGAGGCAAGGGACAGTTTTCCATTAGAACCTTCAAAGGGCGTCTGGCCCTGTCCAAATTGATTGATTGTCCAATTGATTGACTTCAGTCCAGTAAAAAGTGACTAGGTTTCTGACTCCAGAATTGTTGAGAATAAATTCCTGTTATTTCAAGCCACTAAGTTTGTGGTAATTTGTTTTGGCAGCCGCAGGAAACTGATACAATGAAGGCCAAAATAAACCTCTTCTCCAAAGAGAAAGGAAAGGAAAGAAAAAACAAGAAAGCAAGAGAAAATGAGCACAGCAGGTAAGATGCATCTCTTGCACTGTAGTAGAAAGACTGTGTAATTTAGAAAAATACATGGTAAATGTAACTTTTCTTCAAAAAAAAAAAAAAAGACACATAACCATTAATCTCCCTTTTCTGGGGTCAGGGATTTAGCTCAATGGTTCTGGCATCTGCCTTGCAAGCGCAAGGTCCCAAGTTCGATCCCCAGTAAACACATGCCACAGTGTTGGATGTGGAAACTCACACCCACCAGCAATCAATACCACAAACCATAATGCCGGGCTTGGTGGCTCACACCTGTAATCCCAGCACTTGGGAGGCCAAGACAGGAGGACTGCTCTGAGTTTGAGGCTGGCCTGGGCTACACAGTGAGCTCAGAGTCAGCCTGAACTATAAAAGTGAGACCCTGTCTCAAAAAAAAATTTATTCCCTTTTCAAACACACTTAGCCATCATTCTTGCCACTTTCTGAAGCAGTTCTGGAAGCTAACTTCCATGTTTTTAGTTGCACTGCCATGGTTGCTTTGATGTCCTCAATTGATTCAGAACATTTACTTTTCACGGTCATTTTTACTTTGGGGAAGAGCCAGAAATTCCAGGTACCCGATATGGCGAATAAGGCAGATGAGGACACATCTTCCTGTTTTTACAAGCCTGCCTTTCTTGATCACATCTCAAAGACATGAAAGGATTTCTACAACTGTTTCAAAAGGCAATAGGAACATGGGATAAGTGTGTTCAAATACAGGGGAATATTTTGAATACTAACTGTAAATTTTAAAATTAAGACATATATATATATATATATATATA
>PVIR01000267.1:99695-208450 GCA_004026965.1 Petromus typicus
CCTCCTGCCTCTGCCTCCCGAGTGCTGGGATTACAGGCGTGAGCCACCACGCCCGGCACTGTGGTATGTGGTACTGGTTGCTGCTGGGTGTGGGTCTCCACACCCAGTATTGTTATGTGGTTACCGGGGAATCGAACCCGGGCCCTTGCGCTTGCAAGACAGGCGCCGGAACCACTGAGCTAACTCCCCGGCCCAAGACATATATTTTTGATCAACTCAATACAGCCACAGGCAGATGACAAAAAAAAAAAATTAGCAAAAAAGTCAAGGAAAACATTCTATGAGGAATAACTGGCTTTATGCAATTTACAATAAAGAGCACTGACACTCTGAGAGTGAGGCAGCTGAGGATTTGGTTCAGTGCAAAAGCCCTGGGTTCAATGCCCAGTACTGTGAAAAGTAAAAAGAAAAAAAAAACCCACACATGTTTATTCTTTTATAAATTATGTGCAACAACACTTTGGTCATATCAGTACAGTATGTACTACCCTTATATGTTACACAAGTCTGAATCTCTAAGATTTAAATGGCAGCACTCATTTTTCCAGTTAACAAATATGACCAACAGCTACTCCCTCACTTTTTTGAGCCACGGACCTTGCTAACTCTTCAGGGTTAGCAGAATGAAAGGGAATTCCAAGTAGGCAAGGCTGCTACCAGACTTTGCTGGATCACCTGATAGGTATGAGAACAGGCTGAGGACAGGGATTGATATGACTCAATGCCCTGTGAGGTAGTAGGAATAGACAGGTTTAAAGAGTCAGTTGTTGGCCTCTGAGAGGTCTATTCAGGATTATCATCTCACACAAAAAAGCCACAAGGCTACAGTCCAGAGAGATGACAAGAACTGCTGAGGTCAGAGACCCTTCTGTTTCTCAATCTTATACGGTGAAGGGCCTTTTTCTTCCAGGGGCTCGGAAGAGTCAAGATTTAACTCGGTTGGCCGGGGATTTAGCTCAATGATTACGGGTGCCTACCTTGTAAGCACAAGGGCCCCGGTTCGATCCCTGGTAACCAGGGATACAATGTCAGGCGTGAGTCACCATGCCCACCAGCAATCAGTACTACACACCACAATGCGAGGCGTGGTGGCTCATGACTATAATCCCAGCAATCAGGAGGCAGAGGCAGGAGGATAGCTGTGCGTTCGAGGCTGAGCTGAAGGCCAGCCTGAACTGCAAAGGGAAACTCTGTCTCAAAAAAAAAAATTTACCTTTGTCACAGCTATATAAAAGAGTCCCTCCCAATCTCCAACCCATCACAGGGCCCCTATCCCATGCCCCTAGACCCAGGGCTCAGACAGAGTATTAGTACTCACCTTTGCATGAATAATCTGGATATGCAATGTGTCTTCTTCAAGGAATCCAGGATCCACTGTGCCCAACTGGGTGCTGTCCCTGCAGGCCCACGTGGCACAGACCACCCACAGGTCCTGGATCCTCTCTTCCTGCCCTGGTACTAGTTTTCACACTTAGCCCTTGCTAGCCATTTGCCCCCTCTGGACTCTCTTCTGTTAACAACATGGGCAGGTAAGCAATTTGTCCAGGTTTCGATAGCAGATATTAGACCAAGCCAACTGGCTCTGAGCAATGAAATGCAATGAGGAAAACCCTAGGCTGAAGCTCTCAACCAGGCCCAGGCTCTTAAGAGGAGTTAGGTTAGGGATCAGGAGAGACTGAAGCCTTTGGGTCCTCTCAGACTTGCCCTACCCAAAAATGCCTTCATGTCTTTATCTGTACCCTATACACTATTGTCTTTGGAAGATAGGGCCCAAAAGGATTTTACTCACTACTGGGGTTCCAGTGAGGGCTCTGCCAAGTGTGCCCTTCCCTCAGTGCAAGGCATGCAGGTTTACTGTGATCAAGGGGCCATCTTCTTTGAAGAACAAGAGGTCAGTGGGCAGAGGACAAGCCCATCTTTAGCCATTAGGAGGCCCAGTGTCTTGGTGGGCACTGAGCTTTGCTTTCTCAACCCTTGCTTAAGGCTTAATAAAATAGAGGGATCGAGGGAGCAGCGAAAGCAAGCTTTCTCTTAAAACAATGTCAGACAACTGTTTCAAAATATATTAGATTTGGTTTTTATTGTAGAGCACACATATCAGGGCAAAGTGCTGCACACACAACTACAAATCATTTTTGGGAAAAAAGCTGTAAAAAAAATAAAACTGCAACTGCTTTAGTTATGCAGTCCCAAATTGAGGAATTCACGCTGGCAAAGGAGTTCTGGCCCCAGAGAAGGGCTTCTTTGACGATGGCTGGCCCAGATTTCTGTAGCCTCTGAAGTCTCAGGCTGGGGACTCTACGCAAAGCCTTCTAGACTGATGGTGGCCTGGTTGCCGAGAGGGTCTCTGTTTCCAACAGGCCCAATCAAGGTCAGACCGGCAAGATGACATTCCTAATGAATCAAGGTCAGCAAAATTTTGCAGCCTTCTAGGATCTGAGTAGGTACAAACTGCCAAGACCTCACCTTTTTTTGCTTTGCTATTTTTAAGAAGCCCCTTCCTGAGTTCCCATGCCCCTGAGGCAGAGAAGGCACCAACCCAGTCTGCAGGCCTGAGCTTTGGCCTTGGATGCATGCTGCAGGCAAACAGAGGAGTGGCACCTTCTTAAGAGGGATGACACTGGAGGGAGGTCCAAGCTGACCAATGGAGGGAAAAGGAAAAAGAGAAAGCCAAGAGACCAAAGGAAAAAATTAAAACTCAAAAAGAAATAAAAACCCTACCATACACCACAACGATTTCCCATACCCCAAATGCTAGACTTGGAAGGACATCAGTCCCTTTAGCTAGAAATAACTCCTAAAATGACCCAACATAGCAAGTCTAACTTCCATACAATCCCACGCATGTGCTTGAAAGGAGCGACCAGCAAAGGGGTGTGCTCTTGGCAAGAGAAGTCAGGACTATGCTAGCCCCTTGGCAGCCCAGCAAGTGTGGAGCTCAGCACTTGCTCTGGGTTGGCAGGGGCTGGGTTTAAGCCTTCTAACCTGGCCAACCCAGACAGTTCTGCCACAGGAAGAAGAGGAGATATCTGCATGAGCTTCCAGAGGATGGAGAATAAGTGAGAGGTGGGGAAGTAGCTCCATGCACAGCAGGCCTGGTTCCAGGAGACCTCAACCAAGGGCAGACATCAGTGGAGGAAAAGGGGCAGGCAGGAAACTGAACCTTGTTTAGAACACTGCAAAGATTTATGTTTAAAGCAAAAAAAGGAAAATTTCTTAACCAAAACATTTTCTTGCTTTTAAATAAACCCACCCCACTTGAAGATGGCTGCTCCCCACACCTTAACTGGCTATTCCAGCATGAGCCTCTTCCCCCAACAAACACCAACAGCCTTTCCAGGAAGAAAGCCAAGAACATGAGAATCCCAGTCAATTCCACGGGAATTCTGCTCTTCAGGCTTAATGGGCAATGAATTGGGGAAAAATATATATAGGATGAAAAACAAAAATAAAACCCTCAAAACAAAACAAAAGGGTGGGGGGCAGCTATGTGAGGAGAAGCCAGAGTTCCCAGGAGAGTGGTGAGTAGGTCTCAGTGCCTCCGCATCTTCACCTTTCGGGCTGGGCTGCTTGCTGCTTCTGAACAGTCCTCTGAGGACTCATAGGACTTGCGCCAGTAGTTCTCAGAGCTGAAGCTACCCCTTCGCCGGGTAGGCAGCAGCACTGAGCGCCGGTTCTCTTCCTTGTCCATCTCCAGGATCCTGGGCCTGCAAGGAAAAGGGAGAATGGGATGTTACCTGAGAGGTCAGCAGGAAGGGCCTAATCTCATCACCTCTGTGCCTGGTCTCAGATGGGAAGCCAGCTCAGTGGTTCTGGGCAGAAGTGTTAACACTTAAGGTTCCTGGTCATTAAGTGTCAGTAGCCACTCTGCATCTTGTATAGGCATCTCCCAGTCACCCTGTAAGGGTCTGCTTGGCTTTAAGCCTAATGTCTAGGACCCTACCAAGTGTACTGAGCAACAGAGCTGTCCCTCTCCTAGCCTCAAGACATTGCCCAGTCTTCCATCTACCTTAACATCTCAACTCTCCCTCAATACTCTTCTGTGCCCACCCTCCAAACACCCTCTGAAACCATTTAGCTTTCTTCTGCTTCACCACTTCAGTCTATAAAGTTATTCCTGCCTAAAATGATTTTTCCTTTCATCCTTCTGCTCTTATTTAAAAACTGCCCTCCCTGGGGCCGGGGATTTAGCTCAGTGGTTTTGATGCCTGCCTTCCAAATGCAATGGCCTGGGTTTGATCCCAGGTAACCACACACAACAATGTCGGGCGTGGAGACTCATGCCCACCAACAATCAGAAACACATACCACAGTGCCAGATGTGGTGGCTCACACCTGTAATCCCAGCACTTGAGAGGAAGAGGCAGGAGGATTGCTATAATGTGAGTTTGAGGATGAGCTCAGGGCCAGCCTGAACCACAAAAGCTAGACTCTGTCTCAAAAAAAAAAAAACCTGCCCTCCCTAATTCTTCTCAAATAGGTCCCCAGTTCACTGCTCAGTGCCAAGATTCCTTCATAACAACTAAGTATAAGCCTGCAAATATATATTCAGGTGAGATTAAACCAGAGAAGTCATGGAAAGGTCACGACATACTGCCATTTGTGAGTGCTCAATTCCTTCATTCTGGGAATGTAGGCAGCTGGTCAGGAATTAGGCAGGGAAGCCATTATTACAAAGGAACTAGACAAGATTTTGGAAAGAGGAGCAGCCCCAGGCTCCTAACCAACCCAACCTACCCTAACCTACCACTTAAGACTTTCTATCCATTCTGCCCTGCATCCAGGTCATGGGGTTACTTTGCCTCGCCATGCTGGCACTGGGAAGTAAACCCAAGGAATATTAAACCACAACCTAATTCTTTTTATTTTTTACATTTTTTTAGGTAGGGTCTTGCTATATAGTCCGGACTGGTCTTCAGATCACAATTCTCCTGCCTCTGCCTCCTAGGTGCCAGAATTACTGATGAGTGCCACCACATTCTGCTCCTTATTTTGAGACAAGGTCTCATTAAATGATGGCCTTGACCTTATCCTCTTCCTTAAGCTTTAGGAGTAGCTGGGATTCTAGACACACGCTACTATGTCCAGTTTTTGCTGGCTTTTGTAAAGGTTTTTAGTGGAGTACCTGTGGGCAGCATCAGGATCTGCCTTACGGTGGGACCGCTTAGATTTCAGAGCAGGATCCCTGTTGTTTCCTGACAGGCGATCTGAAGCATAGCTGGGTGGCAAAATGGAGCTGCTCAGGGGCTTTGTTTCCAACCGAGGTGCATCTAATCTTGTCCTGCAATGGAAACACACATGTGGGTCACAAATAGTCTGCTGGTAAGGGAACAGGCCCCTTCAAACCAACTCTCTCTTTGGCCAGGCCAAGAGGAAATCAGCTGGGTCTGCAAGCCAGCACTCTACTCTGTGCCTGTCTGTGGTTCAACTACAGATTGGTCTGGCTGACTTCCAAACACCATCTTTCTCAAGTTTAGCTCTAGAAGCAGAGAAGAGAACATTTCTGTTTGGAAACTTCCAGTAACAAGAATCTACTATCCCAGGGGATGGATCTTACAGCTTGCTCTCAGCTGCAAAGGCAGTTCTATCTCACCCCGCTTGGGCCCAGTGGTTCTCCAGAGGTAATTACTCCATTTGCCAGGACACTGAGGGCCCCACTGGTAGGCACTCATACTCCAATAAGATGCCTTGAATTTTCCCTGAAATATGTACACAGGAAAGATCCCCGCTTCCACCCTATAGAGGGGTTGAGGAGAAATAAAACCAGAAACACTCCATTTTCTCACAAAGACTATGCAGAGCCAAGGGGCAGGAGGAGCCCAGGTATACTCCAAAATCCTAAGCTTGGCTCCGCTCTTACCACCTAGCCACCTAGCAGCTTCTGCCTGCTCCAGAAGGCTGACCAAGTAGACACTAGAGGGGTGTGTGTGTGTGTGTGTGTGTGTATATTTTTTTTTTTTTGAGACAGGGTTTTGCTTTGTAGTTCAGGCTGGCCTTGAGCTCAGCCTCAAACTCACATCACAGCAATCCTCCTGTGTCTGCCTCCCGAGTGCTGGGATTACAGGAGTAAGCCACCACGCCCGGCACTGTGGTATGTGGTACTGGTTGCTGCTGGGGTGAGTCTCCACGCCCAGTATTGTTATGTGGTTACTGGGGATCAAACCCGGGCCCTTGTGCTTGCAGAACAGGCGCCAGAACCACTGAGCTATATCCCCGGCCCTAGAGGTATATTAAAGCAAAGTACCTAACTAGCACCAGAGGCTACTTTAAAGGAACAGGAACATACCACTTATTAAAGGCACGACACACCAGTCTAGACAAAGAAGACAGTGACGGGCAGAGGCGCTCAGGACACTAATATGAGTCCTTTATAAAGTTAGATCAGGAGGAAGATGGCCTGGGAAATCTCATATAAGACCCAAGGCTTCATGGTGCACAGAGAAAGGTTGCCAAATCAAGCAGATAGAAAAAAGGCAGAAGAGGGGCCTGAGTAGCACTGGCAGCTGGGAGGTATGGGATGAGGAGGTGGGGTGGGGATGGCTGGCAGAAGGCCCTGAAGTCACCCTTTTCAGAGACTGCTAGGCACAAAGTAATAATTCAATTCTGAGCAAGTAGGGTGGATACTACTTCGTAGGACTGTGGACAAGAAAAAAGCAGTGGGAAATCCAAAAGCTGCATATAGTCTGCACAGCTCTACTCATTCCTCATAGCTGCCACCGGCAATCACTCTTCATGGTCTGGCCTATTGTATATAGATGAGAAAAACTGGGTCAACATTCTGAAATTCATAGGAGAAAAGGTTTAAGCCTAGGTGAGACTTCAAGTCTGACAGGCAGGAGCCACTATAAACTTTGGTAGGGTCTTTAAGGCTGGCAAGGATGTCTCTCCTTCCTTCCAGCTTGAAAACCGCATTCTGATGAACTGAGGCCCACATTGTTGGACAGGTGGGAAAGCAAGACCAGCTATCCTTGCCCCAGAGAAGGGAAGTCCAGAGGGTCCCAGAGCTCACTGACTGGCTCATCAATCTCAGCCTCCACTTTGGGTCACTCCACAATTAAAGAAGCAGGACCTAAGACCAAGAAGAGCCTTTTCCAGGTGCCATCCCCTTCCCAGTTTTCCAGAGTCCAAGCTAGTCGCCATCCTATGAGCCTCAATTTTTCCACCTGAGCAAAGAAGAGAAAGAAATGTGTCTTGCTTTAAGGTTTCATTCATTTTTGAAGGTCTAGGAATCAGATGAGTGTCTCTTTCAAGGCCAGAGTTCTTTTTGCTTGAGAGAAAGTCTCACTTTATAGTTTAGGCAGGACCTGAACTCACTATGTAGTCCAGGCAAGCCTCAAACTCATAGCAATCCTCCTGACTCTGCCTCCTGAGCACTAGAATTACAGGTATCAGTCACCATGCCCAGCATTGTAGTATGTGGTTACCAGGAATTGAACTCGGGACCTTGTGCTTGCCAGGCAGAGCCTGGAACAGCCAAGGTAATCCCCAGCCTAAGGCTAGAATTATTTGAGTAGTGATGCTGGGCAAGGACTAGACATGAGGATATAAATCATAACATAGGAGTCCCTGACTCTTCCAGGCCTCATTCTCATCAAAGGTCCAGGTAGCAGAGATCAGACCAAATAAGATATGAAGCATTGGGCCGGGAATTTAGCTCAGTGGTTCCGGCGCCTGTCTTGCAAGCACAAGGGCCCGGGTTCGATCCCCAGTAACCACATACCATACTGGGCACGGAGACTCATGCCCAGCAGCAATCAGTACCACATACCACAGTGCCAGGCGTGGTGGCTCACGCTTGTAATCCCAGCACTCGGGAGGCAGAGGCAGGCAGACTGCTGTGATGTGAGTTTGAGGCTGAGCTCAGGGCCAGCCTGAACTACAAAGTGAGACCCTGTCTCAAAAAAACCTTAAAAAAAAATAAAATAAAATAAAAAATAAATAAAAAGAAGTCCCTCTTTTAGGACCCACGCAGGTAAGGCCCATAGGTGCCAGAGAGCCTGGGTGCCCCTCAAAGTCTACATGGAACCCTCATAGGGCTCCACCAGAGTTAAGTGGTAGATGGCAAGAGCCACAAAAATAAGTCTTGCATAAGGTTGATCTACATATTCTGCCACAAACATGTGGGCCCCAGGTCCCAAAGACACTTTTTTGCTCTGCTGAAGACTGAACTCCAGGGTGCTTCACCACTGAGCTATATTCCCAGGCCTTTTTATTTTGAGACAAACTCTTACTAAATTGCCCAGATTGGCCTCAAATTTGTGATCCTTCCACTTAGCTTTCTGAGTAAATGGGATTACATATAGGTATGTGCTATAGTGCCTGGCTCCCAGCCCTTGGTTCTTCTTAAGGTTAATATGTGAGGCAGCCTGCCTAAACAGGCGGAGCCACGACAGGGGATCCTCACCAAAGGTCTAGGACTTCTGGAGATGTTGGGGAGACAGTGTTCAGATTAGCTGTATCTGAACAGATCTGACACCAGCCAATCTCTTGCTACCTCAAAGAATGAAACAGTGGTATTCCTTCCACAGTATGATAGCTATTTATGAGAGGCCAGCAAAAAGAGAGGATGACTAAAACATTAATAATATATCAGTATGTGAACTAAAGAGGAGGAATGAAGTCTGTCCCAGTTCCCCTCTCATGCTATTTCAGCACTCATGCATCTATAAAGAAGTTACTGGGGGGTTAAGGAACAATGTTAATAGGGGCACTGGCCTGAGTCACAAAGCTTCAGTGGTCTCTAAACCACAGATAGATACTCTCATTGCAAGAGAACACAGTGCTGGTCCAAGGATTTAGCTCAGTGGCATCTACCTGGCAAGCACAAGGTCCTGAGGTCGATCCCCAGTACCACATACTACAATGCAGGGGATACTGGTTCATATCTAAAATCCCAACACTCGGGAGGCAGAGGCAGGAGGATGGCTGTGGGTTTCAGACTAGCCTGGACTACACAGTGAGTTCAGGGCCAGCCTGAACTACAAAGCAAGACTGTGTCTCAGAAAATTAAAAAAAAAAAAAAAAAAAAAGGGAGAATACAGTGCTGTATCAGGCCGTTTCTGGGAGATGGGGAACCAATCTATCCCCAGGCTATAGGGAACCTGGAGGCAAAGGGTGACTCCCTAGTCAAATGCAAATTACTTCTCAGTTTCTTTTATTTTCCCTCTTTCCTCTTGTTCCACATTTACTAGAAACTTTGTGCCATAAAGCTTGGCTTTCCATCAGAGCTAGGAGGTAGAAATCAGCACAGCATCTCTATTTAGTAATCTAGACCCCTGGGTTTAGAATAAAGCTGGGGTGCCTTTCAGCATCAGACTCCCACAAAGCCTACACCTATAGGCAGATGTCTCTCCTACAATACTCACCCCTCTGCTTGGGACTTCCCTCCACCCATCTTCTACTAACCTCACTCAAACATCATGCTTCCAACTTCAAACCTACTCTACAAACCAGTGCTCAGATAAGCATAGAGGCTTGCCATGGTAAGAAGAGCCTAAAAGCACATGAGGGGTATAAACAAAACAATGAGCACCTCAAGCCCATGGTCTTGGGCTTCCATATACAAAGGCCTATAAGATCTTACGCAGGCCTAAAGTAGAGCTTCTCTAAATCAGCCTGATTCCCACCATGTCATACTACTCATGCACACCCAAGCTCAAAGGAGCCCAGGCTCCATGGAAGCTAGCTAGACAACAGGACTAGCCTCATGGGTACCCAGAAATCCTCCCAGTTCAGGCCCCATGGTGAACTGTCTGTGCCGTCCTCCAAGACTCCAATAGGCCAGGTGCAAAGAATGCTTTCCCTACCTATGCCACATGCTCCACCTCTCTGGGTTTCCTCACCTCCATTCTATGTGCCTCTGCTCATTCTATGCAACTCCATTGAGCAGTCTTCTTCATCCCCTAACATCACAATTAGAGAAGAGGAATGGTAAGGAAGGGACTAAAGGCCCATGTAGCATTCACACATTTAGCCACAAATGTCCCAATTTACAGGTGAGAACACAGAGCTCAGAAAAGAGTGTATTTGGAGAGGAAGTGGCAGAGTCAGGTCAGGCATCTAAACTGGTAGTCTCATTGCCCCAGATACCCTGGATAGGCTGCAGACCCACGAGAATGGTTAGGATGTGTGCATGTGGACACTCTCACTGGAATAGGGAGCAAATATCAGCTAAACTTTGACACAGGGAAGAATCAGGGAGTTCTAAAGGTGGCAGGGGTCTCTGCAGAAGCAATGCTCCTGGCCTGAACAGGGAAACCAAGAGCTGAACACTCTTCTAAGCCTTGTTGAGGGATAAAGCCCAAACCGTATCCCTCCATACTACATCTACCCTCTGTTTACCCTCACATACTAGCTGCTGTGCTTGGGGATGGGAGGAGTCTCTCCTGACTGCTGAGCCCTTTTAGCTCCAATGGTCAAAAAAACCATTAAGCTCAATCTCACAATCCGTCACGTACAAACCCTTCCCATCACAGCTCACATGACTCAGCAGCTTTCTAGTACTCACCAGATTTCTACACATTGCATGAAGTCTATCTTAAATCATATTATGCACTTATCTCATCTTGAATCTGTGTTCTAGGATAATGGACTGACTCAAAGTTCCTAGTATCCAAGTCTCTGCAGTTTCTTTTGCTTTTTTTTTTTTTTTTTTAGGTTTTCTGAGACAGGGTCTCACTTTGTAGTTCAGGCTGGCCCTGAGCTCAGCCTCAAACTCACATCACAGCAATCCTCCTGCCTCTGCCTCCCGAGTGCTAGGATTACAGGTGTGAGCCACCATGCTTGGCACTGTGGTATGTGGTGCTGATTGCTGCTGAGCGTGAGTCTCCATGCCCAGTATTGTATGTGGTTACCGGGGATCAAACCTGGGTCCTTGCGCTTGCAAGACAGGCACCAGAATCACTGAGCTAATAAACCTCAGGCCCTCTTTAGCTTCTTTTTGTCCCCCAGGGATGGGGTTGGAACTCAGGGTCTCTATGTATTAAATATTCATTCTACTACTGAACCACAAACTCTTGTTAAAAGAGCACCTCCTACTCCTGTGCCCCTTGTATTCTTCCCTGAGACCCAAGCACACTCAACTACCTTCAGGTACACTTCTCTGGAAAGCATACTTGGCCAGTCCCTGGTTGAGTTGCTCGATGTGTGTTTCTCCCAAAGGACAAGTGGATAAGAGCTCCCTTAACTGTACTCCTGGCACCAACATCAAGGAGAACATGCCATCTTGGTTGATGGAACCCTAGTTGCACTTCTAGCTTCAGACCACTCTGAGCTGAGTCCTGCTTGACTAAAAGCAAAGCAGATTATGTATGCTGCCTTGAGTCACTTTATCCAGTTAAATGGGGACTTCACAAATACAAATTTTCTGTTACTGTTGTTCTGTTTTGAGACAGGGTGTCATGAGGCCTACAATGGCCTCAGATTTGTAATCCTGTCTCATCATCTTGAGTGCCATGACTGCAGATGTGTCATTAGACCTGGCAGAAATATGTCCTGTAGGTAGACTCAGCACAACCATAGGAGCCTCCTGGCAGCCAATTAGATCTCCTGGAGTTCTTTTATCTTTTGTACCAGGGATCAAACTTAGAACCGTGCATTTGCAAGGTAGGTGCCAGAACCCCTTAGCTATATCCCCTGCCCTTATAATCCACTTTCTGAGGATGAATGTTGACCACTGCACTAGTCCTCTATATACTTCCCGACCTTCCAACCTCAACTTTACCTTTCTGTCTCGCTAGCAGTTTCTAGTCCAGTAGTCAAACCGACCAACCTTGTTTTATTTGTGGGGACTAAACACAGGGGGGGCTCTACAACTGAGGTATAGCCCCAGTCATTTTTATTTTTTAAAACAGGATCCTGCTAAACTGCCCAGACTGGCCTTGAATTTATCATACCTCTGTCTTAGCTTTCTGTGTAGCTGGGGTTATAGACATGTGCCACCAAAATGATTAGTTTCTAATGTTTTGGTCTTGCTTTTTTGGTGAGCCAGGTAGGGATATATACTCTGTTTTTCTACCAGTGATCCCTTGGTTTTGTGTTGTAATACATATAAACAAAGGAAAAATCAAAGTAGTACTAAGTTTTCTATGGCACCTCCCTTGAATGTATTATATGTAAGTACAACTTTAATGTTTCCAAGTCAGCCTACATCTGATTAACTGAGTTTTGATGCTTACCTGACAAAGGAACCTAGGAGCTGAAATTGAGAAAATTCAGAAAGTAAGGGAGAAACTACAAAAGAAAGAGTCAATACACTATCAGAGCCAGATGTGGTGGCACATGGCTATATAATATCAGCACTGTGCAGGCCAAAGGAGGATTGAGTTTCAAGCCCAGCCTGTGCTACATAGTGAGTTCAAGGTTGGCCAGTACTACTTAGTAAGACCCTGTCTCAAAACAAAATAAGCAAACCAACCAAATAAGTCAGAAATCCCTGCTCAAAGATCATTCCAAGCAGCTTACTTCCTGCCTGAGCTCTTTCCAAAAAAGTTAACACTTCCTACTCTCAGGGTTAATGTGTGAATGCCTGGCAACTAGCAAGGTCCTCCGGCAGGAGAGGCAGGAGGGTACCAGGAAATCATGGAAACACTGACCTCCCACCTCCCATAAACTGCTTCATTCCACAAGTTGGTCTGCCACTGTGGGGATCACAAGACCAAGGACTAAGAGACCCAGTTCAAGATTTCATTCAGCTACTGTATTGTCATCTCAAACATTACAAATTGGAGCTTGAGAATTACACTCTTTATGTATAAGAAACCCAACACCACTTGTGTTCAATGGAGTTACTTTTTTGTTGAACCATAAAGCACTCGGTAGCTGTCCATTCATTTCCTTCCATAACGACTTAGAAAGACCTTGCTAGCCCTGACTGCCTTAAGCTTATGCCAGATCCCCTCAGCATTCCTCAGCAGCCTGTGCAATCTGTTTTTTGGCTGTGCTAGGGATAGAAACAAGGGTCTCACATGAACTAAGTATGTATTCTACCACTGGGCTATGGGAATACATCTGATCTTTTGCACTGTGCTACATCCCTACCCTTTTTTGAAAAAAAAAATATTTTTAGGGGGAACCTAGAGTCAAATCTGTGACCTTGCACTTGCAAGGTAGGCTCCAGAACCACTGAGCTAAATCCTTAGCCCCCTTTTTGAATTTTTTTAAAGACAGGGTCTTGCTAAATTGCCAAATTAGCAGGCTGAACCTGAACTTGCAATGCTCCTGCTTTAGCCTCTCTGAGTCCTGGTATTAAAGCATATGACACCATCCTTAACTAAAATCTGCGCGGTTTATCTGAACTTAAGGGAAAACAGGAGTGGATCTTAGATGCTATAAAAAGCAGGCCATGTTCAGTGCTAACTCTATACACTAGAACATGGCCGCGCCAGATTTCAAATCAGCCAGGAACCTCGCAGGCTATCTCCTTCTGGTCTTTAGGCAGTGCCTCGATGCCCAACCCAAGGTGCTTCCCTTTTTAATTTGTCATGCTTTGCCCTTTTCTTTTTTTTGATACTAAGGATTGTACTCGTGACCTCAGGCTTGCAAGGCAGGCACCAGAACCAAAGAGCTAAATCCCCAGCAATTCCCCTTTTCTAAGACAAGCCACTGCAGCTACTCTGAAACTGGTTCTCAGGGTCGTAAATCATTCTTCACATGCTAAATGATGCCTCCTCTGGGCTAGGCTGTATGTTGGGCACCAGATGAACAGGGATTTCCCCACAGAACATGAATTTGCAAACTCAGTATGGGGAGTATATGTGTGTGACAACAGTCTAAACAGATGTATACACTGAGAGAGGAGTACAGGTATGTGCTTCCTGCAAGTCAAAAAGGCCAACATCTGAGAACTGAAGGATGGCCAGGTGGATCAACTTTTAGCATGTATGTGTAGGTCACTGGAGGATGGGGAAATGGAAGAGAAGGAACATAGTAGATGAAAAACTATTCCTAAAAGAGGCCGGCACACCAATCCATGGACTACACTGGAAGCAGGTACTTTAAGGCACATGAGGACTGTAGATGAAGGATAAATCCCAAAAGAGGCTATATACTTGCATTTTATTCTGCAGGCAACAGAGCTATCTGTGGATCTCTTCAGATCCCCTGGATTAACTCCCTACATCTGGACTCCCTACATTTCCTCAGCTGAGCTCCATGGAGGAGCTGGGGATATTTACTCACTCACAACCCAGGATATCTTCTGGACCCATTCAAGTCACAAGTTAAAGAGCCCTGCTCACCCACAACAGCATTCTCCAGGTCAGTTCACAGATGAAACCCAGTTAGTCAAGGAGTTTCCAGAGGAGACGATTAACACTGCAGATTCCTCGCTGTGCTGAAGAGCAAAGCTGACTCAGCTGGCCTAGACAGCTAAGTACAGGAACCACCATTCAAGAGCAAGAAAACATCTGGTAGACTAACTAATGCTCCTGCTGTGGACACCTCTATTTGCACTGCCAGCAAAGATTTTCCCAGGATAAGCTACAGTGAGAGACTGGGAGGCAACACCTGGGAAATCACTGCTTGATTCTATATAACCCCAGAAATTCTAGCTTCCTAGCTTGGATAGGGCCACTAATCCCTTACTTCAGTTAACAGGCAACAGGTACTGCCTATAAAGAACTGTTAGGAAGATAGGCCAGAAAATAAGCTACTTACTGGATTAATTTCCAGGTTCTAGGTTTGGGCACCTCTAGGTGCAGGTACACATGCATGCACACACAAACACACACACACATACACACACTCTTTCTCTCTCTCTCTCTCTCCTCGACATGTAGCCCCTCACCTTACTGGGGATAGAACCCAGGGCTCACACATGCTATGTAAGCACTCTGCCCCTGAGCTACAGCCCCTTCCCTTATATACTGGTATTGGTCCTCTCAGTGACTTCTCTAAGACCCATTGATTCTCCGAGACTCCATTCAGCAGGAAGACAGGTCCTCCTTTCACTCAACATCTGTGTGGCTGAGCTAACAGTCTGCTCAACAAGGAAATGCTGGAGAAACCTAGCTTATTGATGTATCTATACAATGCTGAATCTCCACAAGAGAGGGAGATAGTCATAGTCAAAAGCCAGGAGAACACTACATCCTAACCTCCCACCCTTACTTCCTCTCCTTACTCTCTGCTCCTCCCTAGAAGTAAAAACCCTGGCATTTTTAAAGCAGGCTGTTATGGCACAGTCTAAAAATAATCATTGAAAGCACATAAAATATAAGAACCAAGGAATTGAGGAAAAGAGGTTGGGGAGGAATTTGAAAAAGTGGTTCCCAAATCTTAAGATTATACCCATAAATATCAGAAGCATGTTTTTGTTCAGTTCTAAACTTCATAGTTAAAAAGCCAAAAAAAATCCAAAGAATTTTCTTTTCTTTTCTTTTTATTTATTTATTTTTTTTGAGACAGGGTCTCGCTTTGTAGTTCAGGCTGGCCCTGGGCTCAGCCTCAAACTCACATCACAGCAATCCTCCTGCCTCTGCCTCCCAAGTGCTGGGATTACAGTCGTGAGCCACCATGCCCAGCACTGTGGTATGTGGTACTGATTGCTGGTGGGCATGAGTCTCCACACTCAGTATTGTATGTGGTTACTAGGGGATCAAACCTAGTCCCTTGCGCTTGCAAGACAGGCACCAGAACCACGGAGCTAAATCCCCGGCCAAGAATTTTATTTTCTAATGAAAAAATAAAATAGCTTGGCCAGGGATTTAGCTCCGTGGTTCAGGCACCTGTCTTCTAAGCGCAAGGACCCAGGTTTGATCCATCTCCACCATCACCACCACATACAATACTGGGTGTGGAGACTCACGCCCAGCAGTCAGTACCACATACCACAGTGCTGGGTGGGCATGGGGGCTCACGGCTGTAATTCCAGCACTCAGAAGGCAGAGGCAGGAGGATTGCTGTAAGTCTGAGGCTGAGCTCAGAGCCAGCCTGAACAACAAAACAAACAAAATTGCTTCATACTCACAGAATGCAAATAAAAGAGAATGTATAGCCCTCTGCTCATTCAGATTTTATCCTGCCATGCCATACTAGCAAAGAAGAATGAATTTAGCTAGAAAACCCAAGGTTCTGAGTTCAATCCTCAGTACCAGGGGGGAAAAAAAAGGATGAGTTTGGTTTTATTGAGACAAGGCCTGGCTATATAGCACAGTTTGGTCTTGAACTGCTAGGAATCGTCCTGCCTCGGCCTCTTGAATGCTGAGATTATAGATATGGACTACCATACCTGCCCAAAGAAGCAAGTTGTAAGGGACTCAGATCTAGGTCCTCAGACAGGAATAAGCAAGGAATAAGGTACAAGATATTAGCATACTTACTTCCTGAGGATGATAACTGCTCGGCGCTCTTTGATGTCCTGAGGCCGTATGCAGTGAGTGATTTCATCAGCAGCATATCCACTGGAAAGAAACACAGCATATATTACCATGAAAAGTAGCGTTCACAGGCTCAAGAATCTACATGGAAGAGAAACACCACGTTAAGCTCTAGGAAGCTTCTGCTCACAAACCACTTAAAGAAAACTGACATGATTTAAAGGAGACCCTGTGATCTCTTAAGATAGAGGTCAAATCAGAACTCACTCTCTGCCAGGAACCCATCTTTTAAAGAATCCTGGGCCAGGGATGTAGCTCAGTGGTATTGCTCTCTGCCTGGCAAGTGCAAGGTCCTGAGTTCTCAACACAGCAATAAATACTGAGCCTTCAAGAGCATATACTATTAGAGGATCTGGAGGCAAATGGAGGGACTTGGAGGAAACCTTGGCGAGAAACTTCCATTTCTCCCCATCCTACAGCATGCAGAGGAAGCCAAGGCAGCCAATGAGAATATTATGTCACCAGGGAGAACTAGGACAGCTATGTTCCAAGAGAATTTAGATACTTGGGGGAAAAAAAAGGTTTCAAAAGCCTTGTCTAAGGAAGTCCAGAATTCTTTTTTTTTTTTTTTTTTTTTTGAGAAAGGGTCTTGCTTTGTAGTTCAGGCTGGCCCTGAGCTCAGCCTCAAACTCACATCACAGCAATCCTCCTGCCTCTGCCTCCCGAGTGCTGGGATTACAGGAGTGAGCCACCACGCCCGGCATTGTGGTATGTGGTACTGGTTGCTGCTGGACGTGAGCATCCACACCCAATATTATATGTGGTTACTGGGGAATCGAAAGGGGGAATCAAACCCGGGCCTTTGTGCTTGCAAGACAGGCGCGAAACCACTGAGCTAAACCCCTGGCCCCCAGAATTCTTAAGGCAGATGTGTTTGGAACATTTGAAGAATATCTATCACACTCAAATCTTTATTTTCAACAAGTGACACAGTTTTATTTATTTATTTATTTATTTATTTATTTATTTATTTATTTTTGAGACAGGGTCTCACTTTGTAGCTAAGGCTGGCCTTAAACTCAGCCTCAAACTCACATCACAGCAATCCTCCTGCCTCTGCCTCCTGAGTGCTGGGATTACAGGAATGAGCCACCACGCCCAGCACTGTGGTATGTGTTGCTGATTGCTGGTGGGCATGTCTCCACACCCAGTATTGTATGTGGTTACTGGGGGATCGACCCTGGGCCCCTGCACTTGCAAGACAGGGGTCAAATCCCCGGCCCAGTGACACAGTTTTAAAAACTGCTCCCAGGGCAATGAACATGGGTAAATAACTGTCCTCTTCTCAGCTACTGCCTTTATGATTTGAAACTTTGGTATCAATCCCTGAGCCCCTCACACACCCTCCATGGGAGCACAGCCCCCAAGAGACATCTCCACCCCAAGTATCTTCACCGAGTCAGCAGATTTACACAGCCAAATATTCACCCAGCTACAGGATGGAGGAAGAGCCTACTTCCTCAGCTTCTCCACTTGCTTAGGATTCCTGGCTGCCTGTGGATCACAAATCTTTCTCTCCTGACTACGGGCCATCTCCTTCTCAAGGGTAGCACTACAAGAACGTGCTTAAGTGTCAGAAATGCCACAGGTCTGGTTGGGGAAAACTTAAAGTGGCCAGGTTGGCTCAACAGTGGGCAAGAACTGAATGCAAGCGCAAATGAGAAATAAAAAGCCAAGGTGCCACCGATAATCCCAGCTACTTGGGAAGTTGAAGCAGCAGGGCCAAAAATTCCAGGCCCACAAAATTTTAAAAGGGCTGGAGATAAAGTTCAAGTTCAGTGGTGAAGTACTTGCCCAGCACACATGAGGCTCTAGGTTCAATAACCAGTACAAGAGAGATATGGGAGGGGTGTGCCCTCCTAGGCCACAGGGCTGGTTGGTGCTGTGGTTACAAGGAAGGAGAGCCTGGAGATTTAGCTCAAGTGGTACCGTACCTATTCTGGAAGCACAAGGGCCTGAGTTCAATCCCTGGTACTAAAAGATTAAATAAATTTTTTTTTTTAAAAAAAAAGGGGGAGGAGAAGAGAAATATGGAGAGCCAACTATAGTAGTATGCATCTTGTAATCCTAGCGCTTGGGAGGCTGAGACAGGAGAATCAAGAGTTCAAGGCCAGAACTGGGGATTTAACTCCGTGGCACTGTACTTGACCGGCAAGTGCCAAGTCCTGAGTTTGATCCCTGGTACAAAAGAAAAAAAAGAGTTCAAGGTTAACCTGGGCTACAGACCAACTTCAAGCATGGTTAGACTATTAGGAAGTCACTGCCTCCAAAAAGCCCAAACCCAAACCAAGCAAAAAAGCTAAAAACCAAGGCAAAGAAAAAAAGAGCAATGATTCACATCTAGAAGGTGCAAACAAAAAAAGAGTAATGATTCACCCCTAGAAACACTTCTGACTTAGAAATCTGACTTGAGACTAGGCTGGTGACAGAACAACAAATCTTTATTTCATAAATTTCTCCTGCCCCCAGCCACTCCTAGGTCAAGGTTCTTCAGAGTTTTCTCTTCAAATACTAGCCCCACATCCACAGTCAAATCAATTTAGACAATACTGATTAAAGAGTTTTTAAAAAGCATCACTGTGGATCTGAGAATGTCAAAGGATCAGAGAATTACTACATAAAAAGAACCTGCTAAATTCATTTAATTATTCAAATAACTATTTCTCAAATAACAGCTATTAAAATTTGTGTCAACTCACAGTGAGAAGTACTACACAAGAATTAGGAAGTTGAAAGAGACTTGTGTTCATACCAAATCTTTGTCACCTACTAGTTCTGCGACTTTAGATAAATTACATGCTAAAGCTAAACCTCAGTTTCTTGATCTATATAATAAGCAGAACAGTAGGGTTTGGGTTGTTCATTTTGTAATTATGCTCAATACCTTTGGATTCATTTTATGATTACTAAGATTTTTAAAGTCAGACATCACCTCCTCCCTTCTAGGCACAATCACATAATCAGTTATATGACTTCCATGGTTAAACCATGCTGGAAAAGTAGTGAGAGGCCTACTTGCTAGGTTGTTCTGGACAGTGCAGGGAGCCTGGCACCAAACTACCATTGCCAATTAACACAGACAGAAGGTCCTAGACCATCCCAGGGTAATCCAGCACCTGCCAAAGAGACAGAGTCTAGAAAGGATCTGCCAGTAACAGAGGCCTCCAGAATCCTACTGCCAGGGCTAAAACCTCCAAGTCTCATTTCCACATTCTTACATTCCACGCTGCTGAATGAAGGCCTAGGTTTCAAGACAGTCCAATAAACTGTATACCCAGAGGGCTTGCCAAAAGAGCTAAGTCCAAAGGCACATTTCTAAGGCCTCAATCTGTAGTGCCAGCTACAGGCAATGTTCCCTGCTGTTACCAAGAGTTATCAATCTGTTTTATTTGGCAACAGGCATGAGCAAGGGGCATGAATTCTCATTTCCAACAAGGAACCACTTCCCTTAATGCATTTCTGGAACAAATCCAGATGTTCGTCAAAGCATGACTGTCCCTATACCCTAAATGGCTCTAGAACAAATCAGCTATGCCAGATACCTGCCTTGAGCCCAGGGCTCAATAGAACTAGTATGGAGGTAGGGCTACATAGGCTCAAAGAAATGACTAACTCTACCTGAAGCACTCATTATCTTCTAGAACTTCCTAGCAGCTATGATACCTCAATGGCTCTCCTTAGTGTACTGGGCTCTTCTAAGAGGTGGGAATCAAAATTCTGATCAACAGAAGCTCTCCTGGACAAATTTCAGCAGAAAGTAACCAGCACAGACCTACAGACTGCTAAGGAACTCAGCCACTACAAGAAACAGTGTGATAGTCTTAGTCTGCCAGCTTGGAACTTAATATACCCTGGGTGCAGCCCTACCCCTGGCATGAAAAAAGGTTCCAGCATGTCCTGGTCTTTTGTTTTCACAGGGAAATGAGAGGAGGAAATACTGTGTGCAGTTCAGACTGCCTGCCCTTTGCCAGAGCACTACCATAAGTATGAAGTGAAGAGTAGCAGGGCCTAGTTTATTTACTCACTAGACTTAAACTTCAGAGTGACTCTTCAGCAGGGAGATGACATATCTATCTTCTCTTCTGGGAAGCTTCATCAGATACCACTACTCCCCATCCCGCCCCAATTGGATTTCTCCTACAATGTTCAATGACACCATCTCAGGAAGTCTCTATTTTTTACATCTGACCTATGGAAATTGTGTCTTCCTTATAAGTCAAAGCACTTCTAGGGTCTTAACTCTGCACAAAAATAAAATATATATTGGGCCGGGGAGTTAGCTCAGTGGTTCCGGCGCCTGTCTTGCAAGCGCAAGGGCCCGGGGTTCGATTCCCCGGTAACCACATACCATACTGAGTGTGGAGACTCACGCCCAGCTGCAACCAGTACCACATACCACAGTGCCGGGCGTGGTGGCTCATGCCTGTAATCCCAGCACTTGGGAGGCAGAGGCACGAGGATTGCTGTGATGTGAGTTGGAGGCTGAGCTCAGGGCCAGCCTGAACCACAAAGCGAGACCCTGTCTCAAAAAAAAATAAAATAAAATAAAGTATATATTAAAGCTAAAGTAGTCTACTTTGGAGCCACAATTTCTACATCTGCAAACTCTTCCTCAAAGGATCACAGTCTGAAAAATGATATACAAAGGACTGTGAAGAGTTATATACCAGAGATGGTCTTGGAGACTAAGTTGCTAATGTACATTTCCAAGATAACCACCATTTCTCATCTATTCTATGTCATGCTTAGTCCAAAACAGAGCACAGATAGAGGGCATGGTCAAAATCACTTCAAAAATCAAAATCACTTCATCCCATGGAAAAAGATTCTACACAAGACATGTGGGGCAGGACCTATCTGCCATACTTTCCCAAATATTTCAAATGAGAAAGCTAAATTTTGCTTTCAACCAACTGAACAACATCAGCTCTTAATCCAAATTGCCTCGGGCCCACTTATCCAATACCCACTGTTCACTGAAAAAATTAAAGGCTAGGCTCATAAATTATGCATACCATGGTTGATCCAAATAGTCATTTCCTAATGGATGGTTGAGGCCTATGTCTCTGGGTAGTTGCCTATCAAAGACCCATGCAGCAATGATTAGAGGTGGCAGTGAATAAGTAATTGACCTTGAAGTAATTATCCTAATTAATCCAATTGAAGTTTGGTTATTTTCTTTTTTGACATAGGATCTTGCCAAATAGCCCAAGCTAGCCTTGAACTTTCTGCCCCAGCCTCCTGTCATCATATTCATCGTGAAATTTCTTTTAATCTGTTCCACTCAGGGAGAGGAGCAGCAGCACAGGATATGAAAAAGAGGTAAAAGATATTTCTCTAGACAACAGCATGAAAAGGAGGCCCATTTAGGCTTAAGGAGAAATGTTACAAAAAACTGACAGCTGGATTTGAAAAGGAGTGTAAAATACTTTCAAGGAAACCTATGAATCTTGCTAAGCAGTGAAGTTTAGGTGCTGCTGCATTAATGTTTGCCACACATCACCATTTGTACTCACCACTATTAAAATATAAAGTTATACCTCTGCCCTGTTGCCCCGGACAATACAGACACTGTTTACCATTAACAACTCAAGTCTCAATCAGATGACAATCCCTCTAAGTGGGCAGAGCACCAGTCTTTATCAGCCCCTCCTTTCTAATCTGCAGCATTACTACTTATCACCTCTGAGCTAGGATCTCTACCAGGAAGTGAGAAAAAGCACCACCTCTCTTACTTGCTTACACTCAGGATTGGAGGAGGGGCACTAATAGGCAAGTATTCATCCACCTGCATACCAAGTAAGCTGAGAATGCTGCTAGCAGGTGCTAGAAGATTTAAATTAGTGTAAAACTATCCACTAGTTTTATCTAGAGACATTTTTGGTTGAATATTTAAATTAGTGGGAGTGTTCACTAGTTTACACTAGTAGCTCTCAACAGGGAATGACTCTGTCCTTCCAAATTTAGTCCCCCAGGGATATCTGGAGACATTTTTGGTTGTTATAAAAAGTGCTATAGAAGGGCTTGGGATTTAGCTCAGTGGTACAGTGCCTGCCTGGCAAGCACAAGGTCCTGAGTTTGATCCCCAGTACCAGAAAAAAAAAAATAGTGCTACTATAATTTGGCAAAGGCCCAAAATACTGCTAAATTTTCTACAACGCATAAACAGCTAAAACAACAGAGAATCATCGAAGCCTTATATCAACAGCAACACTGTTGAAAAGTGTGGATCCAGAGCTTCACCAGTCTAATAATGAACTCCATCTGCCTCTAAGCAGCACCAGCCCCTTCCTTTTACCTTACATCTTTGCTCTCCCCTGCTACTCTCTTGTATTCTCCCATTACCTTCTTTTGCTTGGCTAATTGTTAGTCACCCTGCAAGCTCCAGCTTATTTCTCTCCCAAAACTTCTGATACTCCCGAGTGGATACAACATCTCTTCAGAATATTCCTGCAATTACCTCCCTCAGGTGCGACTATCCACGCAGCTTGACCTCTCAACTAGGCTTGAACTACAAACCTACCTTTCAGGATCCACCAAATTTCTAGCTCCTTCCCCATCTAGACAGTAAGGTCTCACTAAGTGGCTGTATATGCAAGTGAACACCTATTTAACTATCTTATGCCAGGCTCTATGCTAAGACCCGAAATCACTTTAAGTCTCATAGGCTTTAGAAGTTGGCATCATCTAAACTCCATGAGTAAGAAAGTCAGCTCTGAAAACTCCCACAAGATCCAAAAGCAAATGAGATGAGGGCTTGACTCAAAGCCTGGGGCAGCATTTTTCAGGACATGGCTGGGCCTCCTACACAACTCTGTAGCCAAGCTTGAGTCCAAGAAGGATTGGAAGGAACTGAGAAAGCTTTAAGACTTTACTATTTGGAGGAAAAGATGAAGAGAATTTTCCTGATGATGCAATCCTGCTGCTGATCACTAACAGACCTGCATATTAAGAATTTGAACTTTTAAATCCTGAGCTGTGCATGTGCTGGGGAAATTTTAAAAGTCACAAAATAAATACATACATACATAAACGAATCATAAAATCCGTTAAGATCTCCCTATTAAGCACCAGATCGCTGACAGACCTCTTGAAAACAAACCTAAGGATCTATGACTACAAAGAAAACTAGTATTTCATTAAGAGGCCCCAAATAGATAATACCTGCCTCCCAAACACAAGATCATGAGTTCAATTCTCAATACCACAAAAAAGAGAACCCAAATCCCTCTAGTATAAAGTACTTTTAGCACTAAATGCCTTTTAAACAGAAAATGAGACCCCCCCCCCCAACCTGCCTTATGCAGCAAGCTTCCTGAAGGATCTGCCCTGGAAATCCCACGTTAAAAGGTTTTACTGTAATATTTATCTGAAAAAAATGCAGATCTGAGACACTTAGGGGTCCAAATGACAAGCAGACACCTGAAAGTCATTTAGGAGTCAAAGTCCTGCTCTGGTCAGTGACTTCTCAGGTTTTCCCATCAGACAGCTCTGGACCATCTCAAGGCTCTGGTACCACTCGTAACTTGGAAGCAGCCACAGCTGTTCAACTTAAATGAGGCAGATGACCTCCTCTCACAGTATCAAGAAAGCTCCTAGGAACCCTACAGAGGTTAAAATACTCTGGACAAAATCCTAGTGTGCCCAGGTCCTGTACTTCAAGGTAATCAATCACACTGCTCTACACAACTGTAACTAGACCCCCTAAGAGGTTTTGGGGATCACTGAAATACAATACTAGATTTACCTGATCCAGGACTGCAAAGAGGTAGCTTCCAAATATAAATTTTCACTTCATACAAACAAAAGTGTTCTAGCAGATAATCTACCCTGGGAGCCTAGGTATTTAGCTAATTCTCAGTAGGATCTGAGGTCCCTTATAGGCCAAGAGCCTAAAATCTGCTGTTCACATAACTGTAAGACCAAGGTTAAGAAACCAGCTAGAGTATTTTGTTTTATTCCATCTCAGTAAGAGGCAATGTATTCTTATATAGCGACAGCTGGATTTGTCTGCAACCAAGAAAGGAAAATTTTAAGAGTGTGTTGCACTTTCTTCCTGGCCCAACCATGAAAATGTTTGGAAGTCATTTCTCCTTCTAGGAGTGAAGAACTTGTATCAATTAAATATTCTCAAGGACCTCTGGCTTCATTTCTCTGCCAAGGAATCCACAAACATTTTGTTAAAAATAAAAAACAAGAATAGCAAAGCAGGAAACTTTTAGGCAGCAGGTTCAACCTTTTTTTTAAAAAAAAAGCACAGATTTTTGAAATGGAGATGCAAATCACAAAGCAATTTGTCTAAAATCACAAAGGAAAAGCCTTCTAACATCTTGGCCTTCTGAAAAGAACCTTTTGGGCTAATTCTTAGTTAAGCCTGTAATTAATATCAAACTCACTTTCAAGTACAGAATTCCCACTTTTGGTTCTCTGACTTGTTTTCTTGCTTTGTGTATTTTAAATAAAAGTCCCTTCCCTTGCTCCCTACAACCTACAAACTTGCTTTCAGGTACTGAACTCCATGTCCTTTCCATGACTCTTTTTCTTGCTATTTATAATTTTTAAAACAGACCTTTCCCTGAGCCCTACAACCAAGAAAAAGAAAGATGGGTCAGAATGAAAAAGCACAGGCTCCTATTGGCTGCTGCCTCTGGAAGCCGGGTGCACAGTTAAGGCAGCAGGGTGCAGGGCCGCCCCCTCCTCCCAGGTGGGTTACCTGAGCACAGTCACGCTCCCCCTGCGCACAGGCAGAGAAAGCACAGGTTCTGACACCCGGATAGGCTTGAACTGGAATTTGCAGCCGAAGCAGAGCGCAGAATCGCTAAAGAAGGACACAGAAACGATGGGGCGCTCGAATATGTGGATGGGGTCCACGTGAGACACGATGCAGCCTCCTGGCTGGTAGTCGTTGATGACGGCGCTATTGACGAAGCCCTCGGGAATGACGCGGTGCTCTACCAGCTTCTGGATCACCAGCTGGTGTACCCACTCAGGGATCTCATCCACGTCTCCCGGAGGATACAGGCGCTCCTGGCCAGGCCCGCGCTTCTGCAGCTGGGCGCCATACGTGTACCCCTCACCGAAGAAGTACTTGTTGCGCAGCGGGGCCCGGTCCACTGTATGCTCATTGTACAGGCCCTTCTCGGCGCGGGACACCACCTCATCGATGCGGGCCTCGATCTTGGCGCACTCGTCCTGGCTGAAAAGGCGTATCTGGCGGATCCCGCTCTTCACCTTGCGCACCTCCTCCTCCTTTTGCAGTTGCTGCTCCTCATAATCGCTGCGCTCCGGGTCTGAGTCCTCCTGATACTTGCGCTTGGTCCCGGGCACCGGGTAAGGTTCGGCGGCTGCTGCGGCCGCGGCGGCGGCGGCTACAGCCGCGGCCGCCGCAGCCGCAGCCTCCCGGTTGCCCGCTTTATAGTTGTCCCGGGACGTCATGGACTTGAGCTTCTCACGCAGGTCTGTGTAGCCGCTGGCGGCCGCCATGCCCCCGCAACACTACTCTAGGGTCCTCCGGGGCGGGTGGAGCGCCCGGGCATGGCTCTTTGGGGGACGTGCCTCGGGGCCCCCGAGAAAAGGGTGTCCTCAGAGCCGGACCCCCATGCGAGGCCGGGAACCCGGCAGCGGGAGTCGAGGGACTGGGCGCGGGGTCGGGCCTCAGGGGTGACGGGTCATGCAGCAGTGGCGACAACGAGACTTCCTCCTCCTCCACCTTTTCCACGTCCCGGGGGGCAGGGGCGCCAGCAGTGCCTCATGCCGCGGAGGGCAGCAGAAGAGATTCGGTTCGACTCTCCGCCAGACCCTCCGACACCCGACCCAGCCCGCACTTTAAAGCTCTCCTCACTACGTCACTAGCCGCCCGCCCGACGTCCGCCAGCGCCGCTCCTCAGCGGGCTCTTCGACGCGCAAGCGCAGTGTAACCGGCCACCGCGGCTCAGGGCGCTGTGGGCATGCGCGTGCGTGCGAGCCAGGTCGGCACCGGGGCCAGCGCAAGCGCACACGGGCACCGCTGCTCGTCTGCTGCCCCTCCCCCACACGCTGAAGGGCTTCGAGAGAGTACTCTCACACAGCGACCTGCCTCTGCGTCGCGCCGCCTCCAGGACCGAAGGGATCCCTCCGCTGGGATGTGTTCACGCTGTCAACACTGTTGCTATGCTGCGTCATAGCATCATCTAAATGCCCCAGACGTCTCAGTACCAAGCGCGCAATCACCGAGGAACCGCCACAACCTAGCCCGCCCTGCTACCGCCCCCTCTGGCGTTTCCACTCTTAATTGGGCCGCCGGCCTCGAGCCGGGCCAGCCCAGACTGGATTTTTTACAACTTAGTTGGTTAACATGGCTGTCAATCAAACAGTCTCCTTGGCTACTGCGTCCATCGCTTAATTAGTTGTGGAGAGGGCGGTAAAGCCCCCCCCCCCCCCAAGAGCGAATAGGTGGCTAAATTAGTGCCTGAATGGAGGGTACACCAGAGGAAATCTCTCAGGGCGCCTAAAGAAACTTCAAACTAGCAGAAACTTCTCAAACTGTAGGACCGAGGGTAATGGGGTATATCTGAACCTAGACGGCGTCAACTACAGAAGCTGGATGCACACTGGGCACTTTCCTTCCACCGCCGCCGCCACTGCCACAGCCTGGAGCAGACGTTCCATTAGTCACGTACCGGTGGCAGCGGGCGCGTGCGTGGCAGCCGGCGCGTGTGTGGCAGCGGGAGCGTGCGTAGCCGCGGGGACGCGCCGCTGGCCCGCGTATCTCCTCTTGGGGACTGGACCTGGGTATGAGACAACTTTTCTCAGGACTACAGTGGGAAAAGTAGGCTCACGGTTGCAGCTAAGCTTTGGGGGATTACTAGAAATCATTCAAAAGTTGTGAAGCAGATGGCCTGGCGTGGGCAGAAGTGGCTTCAACGAACGGTTCTGCTCGAAAACGACCCAAAGCTCCCCAGAATAAAGTTCAGCCTCTTTGCTTGAGACTCACAGCCCTTGTTTAGACCCCTTCTGGGTTGGCCGCCTCCGCCCTCTTTCTGCCTAGTCCTAGGTACAAACATACCTTGTCGCTCCTGGCCTTTGCCCAGATTGTTTCTGAATACTAGTTCTGGGAAATACTAGTTCCTCCCATCATATTTTTTGTTTTGATTTATTGAGCCTTGACTCAATTTTGTCTAACAGCTTTCCTAGATTCTGATCTATTAAATAGGATTGTTAGTTTCCACCTCATAAAATGAAATTAAATCACAGATTAGCAGAAGGAATTGATGATCTCAACGTGGGTCCTCAGTTTCCTCATCTGTCAACCTAGAGTCCCATTAGGGTAAGTGTGCCTCAGTCACTTAACTGTCAGGTTTACAGTTTGGCCAGTTGCAGCTGGCAGTTCCTCTAGGCTGCATCAGCTGGGGCAGTGCCATCTTCACGAACCACTTACAAGTGGCCTCTTTCACAGAGTGGTCTGCTTCTATTCTGAAACCCTAAGGTGTCTCCTTTTCTTCTTTTCCATATCATCCTTCCCTGAGCTTCATAGTTTAGCTTGAACAAGGAAGAGATTTCAGGGCAAAGGTAGCCTACAGGTGGACAGCCTCGTGTGTGATCTATATTTTGAAAATGAGAAAGTAAAACAGAGGGGAGACTTGGGATGGCTAACACTGGAGCCCAGGGAGCTACTGTAGAATCCCTGCAACTGATCCAGGCACTGGCCCAAGGACAGAACGAACCCCCAGGGTCCTAGCAAGGTGAGTCACCAGAGGTATAACCCCATTGGCGATGATCACTTTTTTGTTTTGGTTTTATGAGACAAGGTCTCACTCAGCATGTAGTTCAGGTTGGTTTTGAACTCGCGATGTGGCCCAGGTTGGCATGGAACCCTTGGTGATCCTCTTGCCTCAGCTTCCCAAGTGCTGGGATTGCAAGTGTGCACCACCACCTGGTAGCAGTGGTCACTTGATAACAGGTAGTCTCTGGTTGCTGTTGTTTTCCCTTCATCTCAGCACATTGTGCTGGAGGAGCCAATTCAAGGCAATAATTGATCCAAGTGTGACACTCAGGGCATTTGTGCAAGGGCTGTCCTTGACCCCTCCTAAGGTCCCACTGACCCCCTCCCCACTCCGGCCTGTAGGCTGAGTCTCCTAAATCCCTCCCACATTATCACATGACCCTGCCATCACTACCAGGAGCCTCAGAGCTCCCCAAGCCTCTAGAGCCTGCTGCAGCCTCCCCTAGACTCCCTGCCTCCCACAATCACTCCCTGCCCTTGAGGTGGGAAGGGTTTTCAAAGTACAATCTGAGCAGGTTGCCATACTCCTGCTCCCCACTGGCAAACCCGCCAGGGGGCCTCATGACTCTAGAGTAAAATCCTAAATCTGTAGTACAGCCCCATGAGCCATACCTCATTCCTCCTGGATAGCTTCTTTAGTCTCAAGGACCCCATGTGAGCGGGTCCCTCCCCTCATCACCAGGCTAGCGCTCACTCACAGCTGTTGTCCTGGTTTGTAGCTACTTGACCATGAGCAGCACCAAGTGCCTGGTATTATACTTAATAGGGACTGAATAGAATGAGTAAACAAGTTCTCGGATGCTGTTGCTCCTGGAGTTATGCCCCGACCTACCTGTTTATTCTCGTTTCCAAGTCTAGTGCCTCTCCCTCCAAGGTTCCCAACGCACCAGCACTTCCCATTCACATTCATTCATTCTTTTATGCACATGCAAGTATTTTTCAAGTGTCTATCCTGTTAGGCCAAGTCCAAAGCTCCAGGGAATACAGCAAAGAAACAGTTTTCTGTTTGGAATATTTATTCCTCTCCTTTCCATCGAGTCTTAAGAAACTCCTAGTCAGCCTTCAAAACTTATCCCTAGTGCACCATTATCTGGGAAGTTCTTTCCCAAACTTCTCTTTTTCCATTATACCATTCTTGATTCTTAGGTGGCTCATCTAGCGGAGGGTGCATTGGGTTGGGGCTACCCAAGGAGTGCAGAGTAGAAGGGCAGACACTACAAGGACAACAAAGGTAGATGTCCCTCTTGAAGTACTGATCATACGTAGTGAGTGGGGCACAGCTCTGCCTCCAGCTCCTGCCTCCTCCCTTGGCCTGTAGTCCAGCCACTTAGTAACTTTATGGAGGAAGTGGCTACCAGGCACAGAAATGACCAAGAGTCACAAGTCTAGGTTGAGAGCAGCACAAGGGTGAGATACATCTGAGGACACACGGGGGGCTGGGAAGTGGCGCTGATGTAGATTCAAACATCAGGCCCTGAGTAAACCAAATGCAGGCTGGGGGCTTCCTGCCACAGGCGCATGAGAAGGAGCCTATGGCGGGCACTCAGCAGGAGGCCTGTGGTTGCCTGTACTGTGGGCCAGCCTTCGACAGTTTCTCTTGCTGCCTGGCCCAGGTCTGCTTGCTATGACTCCATCCCAACTCTGGATCAGTCCTCTTGGGTTCGTGGGTTGCTCCACCTCCCTCCTTGGTTTCCTCCAAGGTTCTGGCCCCTTCCATGGTCACTGGCTCAGAGGTTTCGTGGCTTCCCTGAGGCTGCGCAGGGAGTGTTCTGGCAGAAGGCACCTGGGGGGCTCAAGGCCAGGTCAGAGCAGGGTAATCTCACTGGGGGGCAGTGTGAGCCGTTTCTCCCGGGCACTGAGCAGGTTCTCCACGTGCACAGCCACGACACGGCAAAGCTCCAGACCCTGCAAGGGACACAAGTGACAGTCCACACCCACCTCCCTCTTCCTCTCATCTTTGGTGGGATGTGCAGAATGGAGACACGGATGGGACAGGGGTGGAGATCACCGTCTTCAGAGGAACCCTCATACACTCCATCCTACCCCACAGAATGCTTGAAGGAACATAAGAAAAGGGAAGGCAGAATGGTGGGCATCAGGCCAGAAGGGGCAAGCAATCAAGGGACCTGCTGCAACTGCACTATGGGACTGAGGCCAATGACATCCCCTCTCAGAGCATCAGCAGCCTCTCCTGGCAGGTCTCAGTTTGCCTGGCCCTACTTCACAGGGCTCAGAAAAGGATTCAGTGCAATTTTCTAAAGGAGATTTTAAAAATATTAACCCATGGCTGGAGTGCAGCTCAATGGTCCCACTTCTGAGTTTCTGGATTCCAACCCCAGCAAAGCCCTCAACATTTCAGTCCAATCAATAAATGCTAAGCAGCTGATTATGTGTTGCCATGGTTACGCCCTGGCACTCACAGTCTAGAACAGGCAGTGACCCAGCCATAGGGCTCCCAGCTACAGCTGGGTAGGGGAGGCACCAGGAAATTTCAGAAATTGATCTTTGAATGTGGCTCACAGAACAGAGCCAGTGTGGGAAGCCCCTCTGGGATTTTCTAGGATGACAAAAGCTTTACCAGGAGATGGTAAAGTGATGACAGCTACACTTACTGAACACTGACTGTGCCAGCCTTCCTTCTGAGCACTTTATGTTTAATCCCTCCAGTGTCCCTAAGAGACAGCACTATGACACCATCTCTACAAGTGATAGACTGAGGTCCAGAGCCGCAAAATTGTTTGCCCAGGACCTACCTCATCCCTATAGGCATAGGGTTTGAACGTGGGTGGTGAGAGGCCCGAGGCCACACTCTGCAGTGCCGTGTTCTTTGTGAGGCTGACCTCTGGACCATCCCACCCTGGGGGTCCCCAGCCAATGGAGTCAGTATGGAAAGCCTTCGCCTACCCACACTCTGCTATGTTCGAGGTGGTACCCAGCTTGACAGGTGTGAACATTTGAGGCTCAAAGATAAGCAAAGAGGCCTCATGATCTCCACATACAGCTTCGTGGATGTAGACAGATTGGGGACCTAAGTCTATCCATGGCAATGTAACTGAATTCAGAAACCACCTTCCCATGGGAGCCCTCCCCCATCGCCTCCTATGTGGCGCAGGTCCCCTGGACACAACCCCGATCACATTTTTTTAGAGAGATTCTTTTTTTTTAAGGTTTTTTTGAGACAGGGTTTCGCTTTGTAGTTCAGGCTGGCCCTGAGCTCAGCCTCAAACTCACATCACAGCAATCCTCCTGCCTCTGCCTCCCAAGTGCTGGGATGACAGGCGTGAGCCACCCTGCTCAACACTGTGGTATGTGGTACTGATTGCTGCTGAGGTGAGTCTCCACGCCCAGTATTGTTATGTGGTTACCGGGGATCGAACCCGGGTCCTTGCACTTGCAAGACAGGTGCTGGAACCACTGAGCTATATCCCCGGCCCTATTAGAGAGATTCTTTCATGGCTGAGACTCAGGGCCCTTCAAGGGCCAGGGCTGAAGCCTGCTGTACAGAGGCTGCACCCCGCCACATGTTCATACATATAGTTATGACTCACGTACAGATGTACCCCCAAAGCGTCATGAGAATGAAATAGGGCTTTTTTGGAGGTGGCTGGATCTAGAATGTGTGATGGTGGAAATGACTCATTCTGTAATGCTAGGCTCAAGGGCACTAGGACTAAAGGGCTGAGTGTTACCTGCCCTAAGTAGTCTGGATAAGATAAAAGGGGCAGGAAAATGCTGTTAAGGTTCCTTGTCATTTTTGCTATCATGTGGGTGCCAGGGACTGTTGCCTCACTGCCATGTGGCACCCGGCCTTGGAGCCAGCTGATTCTGGACTGAAGCATCTACAAACTGTGAGCTAAATAAACCCTTCCCTTTAACTCTGGATGTTGGGTATTTTGTTCCAGCAATGAAAAAAAGTAACCAAGACACACACAGGATAGGCACAGGTGGCAGTTTCCTTGTAAGGGTTACTACAAGGAAGTGAAAAAGCCAAAAGAGTCTTCATCTATCCATCCACCCATTGACTCATCCATTCATCCAACAAACAGGCATTGATCATCTACTCTGAGCCAGACACTATGCTGTAGACACAGCATGAACAAGATGGCCAGAGCCAGCCCTCTGGGCGCCAATATGAAAACAAATGTGTGAATGATTTCCAGGCCATCATGAGGGCCACTGAGGTAGAGATAGTGAGTCTTTAGGAGAGTTGGGAGCCTTCTGGAAAGAGAGGCTCTTTGTGCTGAAACACAAGTAAAGGGAGGAAGGAACTGTGTAAAGAATCAGGGAAGAATATTCCACATAAAGGAATAATGAGTACAAAGGGCCTGAGTCCAAAAGAGGAGGACAAGCCCAGCATGATGTGCCCAGAAGAGATCAAGACGGTGATGGAGTCAGCACAGGGCAGAGGCTGGGAGAGGAGGCACCATGGTGGGGGAGGGGGCGCGGAAGGGGAGAGCACAGGATTAAATGGATGAGGAGATAAGCTAGAGAGGTCTGTGGCCTGCTGTGGGAAGTAGAGGGAGCCTGGAGCTGAGGAGACCAGGGACAGAGGCAGATATGCAGGGCTGTCCCCAACACAGAAGGTTTTGAAAACCTTGGGGCTGGATAGGATAAGTTGGGGGAGAAAGCAGACTACAACATACAGAAATGGTCTGGGGAGGAGGCTCCAGAAAAGGAGCCAAAGAAGGGGTTCTGGGGCAGGTCCAGGAGGGAGGGGAGTAAGATCTCAGAGAAGGGTTCTGGAAGTGGACCAGGGAATGCTTCAGTGACCCAGGAGGAGCAGATGGGGGTGTGGGGGAGTGGGGGAGCCTCGTCCTGAGTCACAGGTTCACTGAGGGTCTCTGGTCCTTTTCCTTGTAGGCTGAGGTGGCACAGTGGAAGCCACACTTCACTGGGAAATGGCACTGGGTCCATTCTCAGCAGGGCAATTGGCAGGTCAGAAAGGGTTTGCATGCAGCCTGGCCCTGATGTTGCTCCTTCTCTGGGCCTCTATCTATCCTGTCCCTACTGTGAGGTAACAACTCTGCTCCTGCCCTTGCCCAGGGGCCTGTAAAAGTTGTACAGGAGCCTGTACTTGTGCCATTTAAGAAGCAATCACAGCTGAGAGGCACAAAGCAGTGAGTTCCAGTTTCCCTATCTGTCAAGGGGAGCCCACTTCCCCCAACTGCAATCCCAGGCCTCACAATCTAACCTTCTTGCCTCAGCCTGTCAGTTTCCCGATACCTGTGTTCCTGCTCGTGCACAGGCCTCCTATGGCTTCTCAGGAAAAAGCCTCAGCTTCTTAGTTTAACATTCAAGGAGCTTCAAGACTTCCTCTCCTCTGGTTATGTCTCCCTAGTGTCCCATCAAATGTCTTTCTATTTTGCAAGCAACCTGGGCCCTTCCCTATGGCCACACTACCAAGTTACCTCGCTGGAACACCATGACTTGCAGTTCTGTCCCCTGCACTGGGCTAGATGCTCCTTGGGGAAGAGCCAGGGCCTGTGTGGCAGGCCACAGCCAGACCCAGGGAGGAGCCCAGTAAGTGGAATGAGGGGAGGGTCCGGGCTCACCTGCTCCAGCTGCAGCTGCATGGTGCGCTGGGCCACCACATCCCCCAGTGCGATCTCTACATAGGGATAGCTAGAGTTGGCCATGGGTCGTTGGGTCCGTGTAGACTGGATCTCCTTCAGAGGGAACTTCACCATCAGCTCCTGGGAGTGGGAGAGAGAAGTGGGCAGGGATAGTCTCAGCCATGCCAAACCTTCCTCTGCAAATCAGGTCAGAGGCAGGAGGGCCCAGGTCAAGTATCCATTTCCTACAACTCGCTGTATGACCCTGAGAAAGTCATTCGAGCTTAGATGTCAGTATCATCTGTGATTCAACAGTTCTGATGCTGCATCTACACTTTGCCAGGCGTGGCTCATGCTGTTTGGGATGCAGGGGTTAGTGGGGGCCACTGGTACCTGACCTTCACATCAGAGCTCCTTCTGTGAACACCTGCACCCCCTTGTCTGGGCTTTATTTCTAGCCCAAAGGAGAATGGATCACATGCAGAAAAGCTAGACAGAGATAATGCTGTAAAAGTCCTTGACTGATGATGGCTGGCGAGCGATGATAGACATCCTGGCTTCCTCCCCATGGAGAGAAGGCCATGCTGTATGGCACTGGTGGTGAACCTGCGGCACACATACTGCCGAGGGCTGACTGTTATCACTGAATGCTCTGAAAAGTTCACCGTCACTGTTTTATGTGTCCTGGTCCCCAGCTTGGCTGACCACCTCCCGTCACCCATACTGACAACTTGCACAGTAACTTTTATTATCTCGGACACTCCACTTCTGGTGCCCCACCTCCTCACGCCACTGTTTCCTTGAATCACTTCCAACCCGCTCGACCTTGACCTGAATTCCTTATCCAGAGACTAAGAAAGGCGGCTAGAGGTCCAATGTGATGGGATGAATTATGTCCCCTGCAAATCCCTACGAAGGGTCCCAGGCCCGTAGAACCTGGAATACAAGTGCATTTGGAGTCAAGATCTGTGAAGATGAGATTACGGAGCCAGAAGTGAGGCTCAGGAGTACAGAGCTTACCTAGCATGTCTGATACCCAGGGTTCCATCCCCAATACCACAGACAGTTTAGACCAGCTGTCAGAGTGGGCCCTAACTGAGGATGAGTCCTTATAGGAGGAACTCCACAGGCACAGAGATGCCAGGGAGGTACAATCACGGAGGAAAGGCCACATGAGGGGACAATGAGAAGGTGGCCATCTACCAGCCAGGAGGGAGACCAAACCCTCTGACACCTTCACATTGGACGCTGAGCTTCCAGAACTATGAGAAAAGAAACCTGTGTGGCATAAACCAGAGTCTATGGGGTTCTGTCAGGGCAGCCTGCGCAGGCCAATCCACTATTTGAGGGCCTGGTGTGGGTTTTGTCTCACTTCCCCTTAAAATCAGCCTTATGAGATGGATTCTACAATTATTCCCATTCACCAGATGGGGAAAATGAGGCTCTGAGGAGGGAAGAGACTTGTTAGAGATCATGTTGGTGTTAAGCGGTGGAGCTGGTCTTCCACAGTAGCTGATCTTGGCCCCCGGGAGGGTGTGGCAGGCCACAGCACAGGGACAGACTGAGGCCACTCACATGGGTCTCGGTGCCGAGGAAGTTGAGGCCGTTGTGGTTGACAGCTAGGATGCAGGGTGCTGGCACAGCAACGTTGCTGCAACTTTGGATGAAGAAGAAGGAGGAGCCAAACATAGGAAAGGCACTGAGGAGGCCTGTGTCGGGGAGAGGGCCATTACCAGGCCAGCCAGTGCACCCATGACGGCTTCCCTGCCCTCCCCTCCCACCTCCCCTTTTCCTGATCTCTCCCTCTACTTTCGATCCAGGCTTTTTTTCACTTCCTACTCTTTCTGTGCGGAGTTACCCCAGCCCCGGTGATGCCTTTGGGAAAATGTTAAGAAGTCTTCTCTCCAGACATGTGAGCAGCTCAGCCAGCACTGAAAATGCTTTTATGTGAAGAAAAAGATGTTTCTGCCTCATCTTCCGGTACCTCCCCCTATGACACTTTCTTCATCCATGTGTCCCATCCCCGCTTCTTACCTAGGAACTGGGCCCGGGCCTGGTGGGGGCTGAGTGCTTGCATCTGCTGCCTGTGCTGGCCAATCAGGTTGAGCCAGGCTGAGCCGGCCATGGTGCGGTACAGCTGGGCTGGGATGTACTCCTGAATCTCCCGCCTGTGTGCGGAGGAGACAAGGTCTTGAGCACCAACCCACCATGTAATCCTCACTGTGCAGCAGGCCTGATGCAAAGCGGCCATGATGATCCACCTTCCTGAAAAACTGCATACTGCAGAGCATAACAGCAGATTATAGCAGCACCTAGGTACACAACAGGTGCTCGGTCACTAGCAGAGCCAGTTTCATTAGGGCCATGATTTGCATATGAGGGAACTGAGACTCAGAGATTCACTGGAGTCCAGAGTCACATGGCAACTGAGTGAGTTGGTGTATGGAGAACAAGACTTGAACTCAACACAGGTTTGTGCTTTGTGCACTCGCCCTCGAGAAAAAGCTCAAGCTGGAGCTGAGGAAGGCCTAGGGCTCGGAGAAACATCAAAGCAGCTACAGGGAGCTGGGCAGAGGACCAGGCGGGGGAGGCTGGGCTTCTGAGCCGAGCCCAGGGACCCCACTTTCAAGTGAGTTAAAAATCCTGAGACCAAAAGTTTGGGAATGACTGATTTATACTGTGAGCACTGATCACATCTTTGAGAACTTTAGTTTATTTAATGAATTCCCTGTTATTGGATATTAAAGTTGCTTCCCGTCTTTTGCTGTTGTTAGCAGTCTTGCAGTGAATGTTTTTGTGGCTGTGTGTGTTTCCTGGACTACAAGGTATGCAGGTCCTGAAATCTTCATTAAATGGAAGCTCTCGGCTATTATCATTAAATTTTCTCTGAGCTATTAATACCAGCCAGAGGCAACTCATCAGGAAGCGAGTCCGCATCCTAGTCTTATAGTGAACTTAAGAACTTCAGGCTCAAGGTCAAGACAACTCCATTGCTGCAAGAGGGGGAGCCCAGAGACTGGAATGGGCAGTGGGCACTCCAGGGAGGAGGGGTTGGACTGATAGGAACAGGATGCTGGCCTCCCTCCCCTGCCCACTATAGCAGGCAGGCAGGTGCTCACACGCTGGGCAGGTAGAGGTAGTCCCTGGCACGGTGCTGCAGGGAGGCCAGCTTGGACACCTGCTGCAGCTGCTGCTCGCTTGGCCGGCTGGCTGGCACGCTGCTGAAGAGGCCCTTCAGGTAGTCAGGCAGCACCTGCAGGGAGCAGTCACGAGACACACTCAGACATTTTCCCATAAAGGCCATGGAGATAGGTGTTTAGGAATCCAAGTTTATCTACTTCCAGGGTAGGATGGTCCATCACTGTCCTGGGCTTCTGGGACTGATGACAGAGGCATGTTGGGGGGGCTATGAGGGATGTGGGCTCAAAGCCTACGGGGAATCCCCGTAGTAATGTGAAGAGTGTGTGCTGTTTAGAAGCCAAGTATCAGGGGTTGGGATATTGCCCAGTGTTAGAGCACTTACCTAGCATGTACAAGGACCCAGGATCCATCTCCAGTACCCCCTCCCCAAAGGCAATTAATTAAAAGAAGTAAAAGCAGAGCCTCGGTACTGTGGTATGCACAAGTGTCCGGCAGGCCCGGGTTTCTAAAAATGGGGCTTGCCCCAGAATCACTGAGGGGCTTGTTGAAACAGCACTATAGGGATGCACCTCCGAGACTCTGATCCATAGATCTGAGGCATGACTTAAAGGTTTTTACCAAGTTTTTGCCAGTCCGCAAACTTCCTTCCCCTGGTATCTCAGAACCAAGGCTCAGCTTCAATACAAATGCCATGTGGTCACAAAAGCTAAATGGCTGTGTTTTGTGCTCTGAATTTCTGAGGCTTTGGTATCTATTCTACAAAAACAGGCTGGGGAAACTGACCTTAAGACTCCCAGGAACCCACAAGGTCCCAGGGGGAATATGGGCCTCGTGCACTAACCTGGTTGTAGTGCATAGTCACATACAGCTCATTCTCAAACTTAAGCGGCTGATCCCAGAGTATGCGCCGGAACCAGAGCATGTAGCCACTGTCCACCTGCTCCATCTCTGAGGCCACGTCCAGGATGTAGGCACAGCGGCTGAGCGGGCACACATGCTGGCCTGTGGAGAGCAGGGAGCCAGCACTGGTGGGGAGACACTCGTGCTCCTGTGCAGAGGAAGGGTGCACACCCTAACCTGCCACCCAGATGACAGGTCACCCACAAGAAGCCACGTCCTCACTCTAGAACACACCTTCCTCATGAAAAAGGAGCATGGGGGCTGGAGATTTAGCTCAGTGGTTCCAGCGCCAGCCTTGCAAGTGCCAGGTCCTGAATTCAATTCCCAGCACAAAAAAAACCCCAAAAACAACCAAAAGGGAACATGTATCCTTGTAATCCTAGAACTCTGGGAAGCTGAGGCAGGGGGATTGCAAGTTTAAGCCCAGCCTGGGCGACTTTTCATCTTACTGAGACTCTGTCTCAAAATAAAAAATAAGGCTGAGGATTTTAGCTCAGTGGTTCCAGTGCCTGCCTCACAAGGGAAAGGTCCTGAGTTTGATCCTTGATACCAAAAAATAAAAATAAAAAACAAGAAAGGAAGAGCATGTAGCTTAGTACAAAGGCCTTAAATGAGTTTAAGTAGTAAACAGTACTAGGTAGTACTCAGTAGTATCTTAAGAATAAAGAGAGCCTAGTTATGTAAAGGGGTGTTTTGTGTTTCACTGAGATGTGAATAATTTGAAAGGTACAGGTGACTGACATTCGTTTTATGCCATGGAAAGCTCCTGGGCCTTGGAGGGTGGCCTGCCTGGCCCTCAGAAGAAGCCCTAGGTTATACCCAGAGAAAATCTAGCCCCTCTCCAGAAGCACTGGGAACGAGGAGGAGCCTGGCAGGTCTTGGCCACAGCCCCACCTCCATCAGCAGGCACCTGGTGCAGGGAGGGGAAGGTGGGAAGGTTGAGCCTTGGAGACAGGTGCAAGACTTTCTTTCTTGCACCAACATGTGTTTGATCAAAGCAGGGTGTTTGGCACGATTGTAAGAGTTGAGTAGCAGAAGGCCAGCCTGCTGAGGTTCAAAACCCTACTGTGTGGCTGGAGTAAGACATTTAGTTTCTGTGGTCAGCTGTTAATTGCACCTCTACATTTACACAGTCTTACACCCCAGAACTTGTGACTATGTCACTTTAATAGAAAAAGTGACTTTGGAGATTTTTTTAGGTTTTTTGAGACAGGGTCTCGCTTTGTAGTTCGGGCTGGCCCTGAGCTCAGCCTCAAATTCACATCACAGCAATCCTCCTGCCTCTGCCTCCCAAGTGCTGGGATTACAGGCGTGAGCCACCACGCCCGGCACTGTGGTATGTGGTACTGGTTGCTGCTGGGCATGAGTCTCCACGCCCAGTATGGTATGTGGTTACCAGGGATCGAACCCGGGTCTTTGCGCTTGCAAGACAGGCCACTGAGCTAACTCCCCGGCCCGACTTTGCAGATTTTTAAAGATTTGAGAAGGGCAGATTATCCTGGCTTATCTGAGTGAGCCCAGTCTAAGTATAGGGTTCATCTCAGAGGGAGGCAGGAGACTTCGAGTCAAAGAAGTGGGAAGATGAAAAGACACATTGAGGGCCAGGAAAGAGAATTCAAAGACTTTGGCTTTGGAAATAGAGAAAGAGGCAGTGGGCCAAGGATCATGGCAACCTCTAAAACTTGGAAAAGGCAAAGAAACAGATGATTCCCTTAGCAATCCCTGCAGGGGGAGTGGTGGCCACAAGTGCCACAGCGGACACTGAAAGCTCTAAAAAGTTTGTTATCACTGCCGAGGGCTTCCAGAAGGAAAGGACACAGCCCTGACGACACTCCTTTCAGGACCTCTGACTTTCAGAACTGTTAAGATAATAAATCTGTGATGCTGTAAGCTGCTGAGTTTGTGATAACTGGTTACAACGGCCACAGGAAACTCCCAGTAATACCATCTCTCTGGGCCTTAGCTTCCTCATCAGTAAAGGACAACTTTATAGGGTTGTGGGGGATGGAAAGATGCTGAGACTATTAGCTCAGTGGCAAAGCTCTTGCCTAACATGCACAAGGCCTTAGGTTCCATCCCTAGCACCACACACGAAGTTTATAGCATTAATGTTTTGAACTGTGCATGGTACGTGGTGTCTGCTCAGAAAATGTCAGTTCTTAGGCTCAGCCTATTCCCTGCCATCTCCGTCCCTGATATCACTGCTGGACTTGGGCAGGCAGGGCCGAGGCCTCAGCGGGGAGGGCCAGCAGCAGGAGGCTGCTGGAGCTGACAGACTAGTCAAAGAAGGCAACACCATTGTCTAGGGTGGGTTTGCACCCAGGTGGAAGGGCCTAGGGCTGCATGTAGGTCCCCCGAGTCCCAGGTCTAGTGAGACTGTGGGAGGGGCTTCTTGGCCATGATTATGGAACGGGAGGCATTGGTGGCACCTTCGTGTTCCAGGACTCTGAGCAGGTCAATGGGAGAATTTTAGGAACTAAGTTTCTGGAGGATGGGGCCCAAAGGACAAAAGGAGGAAAGAGGGCCTGTCCTCCGTGAACCCCAGTCTCAAGGGCAGGCAAACTAATAGAGAACAAAGCAGAACCGCAAACATGAGGGCCTGAGAGTGCTTCATACACACAAAGATCCTCCCATAAAGGGGCAAGGAGCTTCCTGGAGAAAGGGGCCCTCGATCTGGGCTCTCAAGGCTGGAGGAGGGCTCTGCTATCATATCTGGGCACCGGGAAGGAGCCTCTCACACTTAATTCTCTCTGCTACTCACCTCGGTTGGTGACCACAAAGATCACATACTCATCAAACGCTTCCGGGCGTGTCAGAGCCATCTCAGCACAGATCTCCTCCACCACATCCAGGGCCACCTGGGGGGACAGGAAGGACAACACTGTGCCTGACCTCTGTCCCACAAGTGCCACTCAGGCCCCAGGAGCTGCACATAGAGTTCCTCAGCCTCTCTTCACCGAGGTGCATGTTCCTGAGGTTGCAGAGAATCTTCTGCCTTCAGAGAAAGAACTCAACTTCTAGAGTCTGAGGCTTGGGTTCAAATTCTGCCTTTCCCCCTGTCTGTAGCAAGGCCCTGAGCTGAAGGCTTCACCTCTCAGAGGGTTGGCTTGCTCTTCTGAAAAATATAGCCGCTCCTCAGTATCCAGGCGGGACTGGTTCAGGACCCCTTCAGACACCAAGCCAACGATGCTCAAATACCTCATCTAAGATCATGTAGTATCTGCATATATTATTCTTACACAACCTCTTACACACTTTAAATCACCTCCAGATGGCTTATGATACCTCGTACAGTATATCGATGCTATGTAAATAGTTGTTTTATTGTATTGTTTAGGGGATAATGGTAAGAAATCCATACATGTTCAGTTCAGATATAACTTCTTAAAATTTTTTTGAGACCTGTCTCACTATGTAGCCCTGGCTGGCCTCGAAGCTGTGGCAATCCTCCTGCCTCGTTTCCTGACTGCTGCAATTACAGGCAGGAGCCAACCACGGCCAGCTCAAATGTAACTTCTTGTCTTTCAAATATTTTCAGGCTCAAATATGTCTTGCCTTGTGGGGCTTGGAAAAGTCTCTGAGCACTCAGCACCTAGGGGACTCACTCAACCCAAACTCTAAAGACTGCAATGTCCCTGTCCTCCCAGTACCTGCCTGCCAAGGGCCTCCCTGCCACGCCCCCGCCGAATAAGGCGTGACAAAATAGGGACTGGGGTCCCGGGCAGAACACCCCTGTGCTTGAGGCTTGAGGCTCCCCAGGCCTAGAGCCTGAGTTGAGTATGCTTCGCCAGGAGGCGCGCAGTTAGCCCAACAGTATGTAAAAACAAGCCGCTTTCTCCCTTCTAAACTATTCTGTTTTTCCCTGTGAACTGTTCTGTGCTTTCTCACCAAACAAAAATAACATAAACAGAAAACACCTTATTAGACATAATAGTCTCAGCTGAAATAAAATTAACATGGCCACCTGACAAATATACATCAACAAGTACAAAAAAATAAATTAATGTTTACATAAAATCTATGGGAACAAGGTTATAGAAATAACAAAGATCCATTTCCTTAGAAAAGTTATATACAAAACACACTGATCTACAAAGATTTTTATGGTCACAGAAAAATCATCACTGTCTCACACGACCTTACACAATGTCAAAATGATTAATCACTGCTCTGTTTCTGTTCTTGTTTTTTCCTTAAACTTTTGTCAACCTATAACAATCACCCTTATTTTACAAAGCTAAAAAATCATGTATAAAAAAAACACAAAAGGCCTAGTAAATTTACAACAACATCACAACCTCTCTTGTGTTCGTGTGTTGTCTGTCCATTCCAACTCCGTTCATTCCTGTCTTCGGCGATCCCAGACCCTACACCGCGAACAGTCGCCGACACCTCCCCACACTCACTGTGCATGTTTTGATTTTTAGATGGCGTTCCAGGCCTCCGGGAAGAAGGAAAAGCTGCCTTTTGGAACTGCGACCGGCCTGGGGATGAAACAACAGAGGGAGGAGAAGCGGGGTCCTGCGATCTGAGACCGCGGCTGTCCCCTGCCAGGGAGACCCCAAGCCAAGGGGTTCTGGGCACACATGTGTAGGAGCCCTTGTACCGCTAGCAGGGCCCCAATGCAACCCCAAGCAGCACCCGTGCCCCTGACACTGGGCTCTCTGGACAGGCTCATATCTCCTTTTCATCTCAGCCCCCAGCCCCATAGCAGCTCACCAACATGGCCCGGAGCTCCATGCTGCTGGGGAGCTCCAGACGTCCCCCGAAGCGCGAGGTTTTCTTCAGGTTCTGCTCGCAAGCCTTAGCAATCCCTGCAGGGGCAAGAGTCAGGACCTCGAGTAGGAGCCATGTGCCCCCTCCCCGGACTGTCTCCAAAAGCCATAGGACAGGCATTCCCTTCCCTACTCAACAGCGGAGGAATCAGAGCTCCCCAAGGCCGAGAGCTGGATTGGAATCGTATCCCAAGCAGCTAGAGCCTTTTGTCTTGCCCTTGGCTATATGAGCCTGGAAACAGCTGTGACCCTGAGCTGTCGAGTGTGGAACTCATCCCCAGTTGGCTCTGTGACTAGGGCAATGCACCCTGCCTCTGCCAGCAGGCCCCTTGCCAATTGCCTTGTCTCCCCTAGGCACCCAAAGATCCTACTATCGAGCTGCAAGTCTCTGGGCTCAGCAGTGCCCTCATTCTGCTCTGGGGAGAGGCTGAGTTCTGGGGGTATTCTTCTGCCTCTTCACATCTGGAAGCCCTTCCCTGGGAAGCTGGATCTGTTTATCTCTGGGTCAGGGAATACTTTTAAGAATCAGGGAGAGATACATTCAGAAGCAGGAAGAGCGAGGTCTGTCTTCCTGGCTGCCATCACTGTGGGGTGACTAGAGGGGCCCCAGCCTCGTACTTAGGGGCTCTTGGGTTGCTATGGGAATAAAGCTGAGAAGTGGTCTCTTGGCTCATACATACTCAGGGCCAAAGAAGAGATCTTGCCAGCAACTCTGGGCCCAGCGAAGACCCTGACTGAGTCCCAGCAGCACACTGACTTCTTGCCAACCTCTTCTCTTCCTCCCCTGTGCCACATACTCTCACCTTTAGGCCTCTGCTCCAGCCACTCAGCCTTCCCGGGGGTCCTTCCTACAAGTTCACCACCTAGGGCACTATCTCCTCTAGGAAGCAGTTCTAACCACCCAGCACAACCTCAGGTGACCCAACATACCAACCCCACAGAGAACTCCCTGAATGTGTGGTAAGAAAGTAGGCACTGCCCAGCACCTTCCAAGGGCCAGGGCCTTTTGTGTTTGCCTCTCACCAGCTTCCTGCTCCATTCCCACCCAAGATATGTGAAGCCTTAGGTAGGTCTCCATTCGTGGGCTCCTCACCCTGGAAAGGCAGGCCTGGGGTCTTGCTCACGTGCTGGAGAAAGCGCATGAGGTGTGGGTAGAGGACCTCAGAGCAGCTGTGGTACGCAGCCAGGATGTACAGCAGCCTCCAGCCTCGCTGGCAGCTGTCTCTGCAAGGACACAGACGGGCCTCATCACAGGAGGACCCAGCACCCCGGTGTGTGCCAGGAGCTTTCTGGGATCGAGCTGGAGGCCAAGATCTGAGGCAGCACCTGTCTCTGCAGATGCACCTCCCAGAAAGAAAGGGCAGGGCAAACAGATCCAGAGGCCATGCAAAAGCATATTCTGCCTGGGAAGTCAGCGGGAGACAGAGAAGGGAGGGATGGGGCCCCAGAGTCTTTGCTGAGTTGGGGGTCTCTCTGGGCAAGACAGAGCCTGCCAGGGTGAAGCAGGAGTGTGGCAGTAAGTCCTGGGAACAGGCAGTCTGTGAAAAAGCAGCACACACAGCACACTGGGCATCTACTCTATGCTGACCCTGCATAAGTGAACCCAGTAATTCATCTTTATACGCCCCGGCTGTGGAAGTTTCAACGTGGGCACCTCTAGTATCTGGGAAGAATATTTGTTTCCTTTCACAAACTACCCATCCCTCTCTATTTGCTGTAGTCTGGAGACAGGCATGGAGTGAGGTCTGCCCAGTTAGAACACTGCACTGCACCCGAACTCCTGGCACAGTCACTGGCCTAGGAATGGAGATACTCTGCAGGACTGGACAAGTCAAGTTCAGTTCCAGGTCCAACTACACAATACTTGATATATTCCAGCAAGTATGAGTGGTTCAAGGATGTGCATGTGACCAACTCCAGGCAATAAAGCTAGATTTGGGAGTTTCTGTAGCAAATACTGGATCAGTTTTGCTTTCCCTGGTTTTTGTATTGGGGAAATGTCTCTCCAGCTCTGTCACTTTGTTAATCTGTGAGAGAAGTAACTTGAGAATGATATCCACATAGAGGAGGCAAGAGCCAAGAAAGAAAGGAAGCCTACTTCGTCATCACACCTAGATCCAGCTATACCTGAAACCATATACTCAGTGACACTTTAGCCACCCAAACCAATAAGCTCCCTTTTTTGCTTAAAGAAGTTGATCTGAGTTTCTATCATTTGCATCCAAGAATCTGGACCTATACATTATCACTGCCACTTTACAGATCAGAAAGAAATGGTTTGTCTCACATCAAGTCATTCCAAAAACATAAAGAAGAGGATCAGGAGAGGGAATTTGAGGGGGGAATAGAACTGGGGAGATAGGAGCTGACGTGGCCATTCCAGGAGCCTGGACACAGCGGGGGCTGGGGAGGAAACCCAGGTGACTCACTTCTTGGAGCTGGTATTGTCTGTGATCTGCTTCACAATTTGGCAGTAACACTCATCTCGCATGACCTCATGGTCCTCACAAAGCTGAAAAAGGCAGGCCAGGTCACATGCCAAGGTCATGCCAGGAGTCAATCAACATACCAGATAGGTGAGAGCAGCCTGACACTTAGACCCAGGCCTGGCGTGCCTCCCCAGCCCCTCCTCACCAGGAGGACCGTTCCTCTGTGGTCACGGGAACAGCTTCCCATCCTAATATTATGGGCACTTGTTGCCAGACAGGGAAACAACCACAGAGCAGCAAAGGGAACCTGAGTGAAGTTGTCAACTGACCTTCAAGAGTGTGCAGAGTACATCCAGTTCACTCTGGCCCTTCAGTGGGACGTCCCCCATGAACCTCATCACAGCTGTAGGCAAGATCTCCCCTGCTCAGACCAACCACATCCCAAGAGCCGCCACCCCACCAGGGCCCCAGTATAGAACCCCTCCCCAGGAGGCTGCAGCCACAGGCAGCAGGGGGCCTCCGTTTTCTTCAACATGTCCCAAGTCTGGGTTGGTAGAAGGAATGAGTCTGCAGACTGGAGAGGAGTGGTGACAAGCAGGGATCATGGGTGTTATCCTAGCCCCACTCATACCTAGGAACATGTCTGTGGCCATCCTGTTGAGACTGCTGTCACTGAGCTCAATAAGGGATTCCTGGACCGGGGTCTGTAAGAGAAGGAAGCAGTGCTGTTTCAGAGGAGGGGCATTCAAGATAGAAGATGGGCACACTGTACTTCTAGGTCCAAGTCACACAAGGGGAGCCAGGCCTGGCACTGGGGACAAATGCTGCTCCTGGGAGGAATCCCGGCTCCTCAGTGCAGGAGCTGGAGGGTCTCACTGACATCAAACTTGTTTGTCCTGGGGGCGGGGGGTGCTCAAATCACCACTTTATAGATGGAGGAACTGAGGCCTGGAGACCTTGGTGAAGCACAGCATGTCCTCCAAGGTTCTGGACTCTCGGCCCTCCTTGCACTTCGGCCTGAGGCCATCCCTGCAACAGGAAGCGGGTGCTACTGACCAGTGCTGCTTTCTTGCCTTGGCAGTATCTTTTCTCAAGTACAAATGTTATTGACCCATCTGTCAGGTCAGTCTACCTGTCAGGAAGGCACCCAGAAGCTGAGGCCTCAGTCCCGAGAGCTCCCTCACCCACCCACCCCACCCGTAGCATGGACAGCTGAAGGACACCTAGAAGAGCCTTCCTTGGTGTGGGGAAGAGGAACAGGACCACTACTCACTGGAGCCGCCTCTGAGGATCTCGGAAATACTTCTGGGCAAACTCAAGCATTGTGTACGGTGAAAATTCCAGGGTATCCTCTCCTCGGTCAGCAGAACGGGCCCTGACTGGAGGACCCTGCAGGAAGGGGACACTAGGAAGCCTGCCCTGCCGTCTAGTCCGAGGTGATAGAAGGCAAATCCACACTGATTGACCCAGACTCTCTAGCTGCCCACTCATTCACACACGTGGACCACTCAGCCCCAGACACCAGCGTCTGTCCAGTTGGCCTCAGCCCTTCAAGTCCGCCACACCCACCACTTTCCGGCTGAGCCTGCCTTGGGTCCCTCTAAATCCCACCTCCACCAGGCCAGCCCTGTATGAGAGTGGCTGTTTTGTCAAGATTGCTCCAAAATTTGCCTTGATTCCACTCTTGCTAGCCCCAGTCCACAAGCCTGCCAGGCCCCACTCCCTGGCCAGCTCTACTCCAGGTGGACTTTACCCACTGATCGGCCCGGATCAATCCTGGTCCTTTGCTCCGTGTGTAACCGACAGACCCCACCTTCCCCTACCTCATTTGGACACACATCCAATCACGTCCCTGGGTCATCCATCTAGCTGGCCCTATTCCAGCTTTTGGCTGACCTGATAGCTTCCACCACTACAGTCAGGCTGCCCCTCCTCACCTCTTGTGGCCTGGCCTCGCCAAGAGTCTCACCTCTCTCCTGCGGCCCACCTCCTGTGCAGCGGCTGTAGAGGCCACAGCAGCAGCCACAGCGGCAGCTCGACCCCGGCCCGGCTCAGCTGGCAGCTGCAGGAAGTCTGGGGCAGCAGCAGGCTGCACTAGCTCGGAAGGAAAGCGGCCAACGCGCCCGTGGACAGTCCCGAATCGCCAGCCTAGCAGGGATTAAAAATGTACAGCCTAAAAAAGATACTTCAGGGACACTCCGGTATTGCCTTGAGGCCTCCCTTGAGCTCTATAAAGGAAGACATGTCATCTGCTATGGCCATGAGCACTATACCACTAAGCTACACCTCCATCCTCTACCCAGCCTCTCTCCAGATGAGGAAGTAGGCTCAGGCAGAGAAAAAGGTCGGGCTGGAGTTGGAGCAAATGGGCAAAGCAGCACTTGGGAACTCTCAGGGCATGCAGAGACACAAAAAGAGGGCCTAAGCCATAAACATGGAAGCACTAAGGGCCCCGCAGACACCCTCGGTCACATGTGCAGGCAGAGGGTCATGCTGTATGGCTGCCGCCGGACACTGCCACACCTGGCATGGACCTTACATGACTCAGACCAAGGACACCAAGACACCCTCTTCATGCCTCTGCAGTGTGAGTGTATGACACTAGAGTCAGCCTTATTTGGAGTTTGGAGGCCTTCTTGGGTTACCCACCAAAGTCAAGGCCTCTGCGCTGCAGCTCCTCCAGGTATACCACCTTCTTGCGCACCACACAGCCAGCACTGTACCCTGTGGGCCAGCTCATGTCAGCATCTGCCAGGGAAGCTCTGCCTGCCTCCTCCTATCACCCCTCCACAGCTGTCCCACCCCACGGTGCTGACCCACTCGAGGTGGCTGCAGAGGCTGCAAATGAATGATGTCACCCTTGTGGAAGGCCAGCAGTGCAGGGTCCTCAGGCAGGAAGTTCCTCACAGCGACCACGTAGTCAGAGTCCTGGCTCAGCGAAGGGCAGACAGGGTAAGACAATGCTGTCCCTCACCCTCTTCTCACAGGTTGAGCTCTGCTCCTGGCTTCTCCCGCTCTCCCCATAAGATCAGAGAAGACAGCACTACTACTCCAGAAGTAGAAAGACCATCTGAGAGGGAAGGCATAGCCTGTGCGAAGGTCCGAGGCGCACAGAAGCCTGTGAACAGGCCCTGGTGCACCACAGCGGTCACACGTCTCACACAGGCGAAACAGTATGGCTGGGGTTGACCCAGGGCCCGAGAGCCTTGTTTTGGGCCCTCCATTCTGGGCAGTGGGGACGTCTGCAGAGGACCCTGACCTTCTTCAGTTCCAGAATGAAGTCATCCACCAGGGTCTTGACCTGGTGGGCTCGGGCTGAGAAGAGGATGACCTTTTCGCTGGCCAGGTTGAACTCCAGCATGTTCTGTGAGGGCATGGTCACAAACAGGATGTCTGCGAAGCTGGAGGATGGGAAGATGCCATGAGGGGAGATCACATGGCCAGAAGAATGTTCCCACTGACTGCTCCTGTTTCCGCCCTGGCTGTCCCTGAAGCCCAGCTCCATACTAGTTCCCAGGAGACCTAAGAGACCTCCCACCTCCCCTCCGTGACTCCCATCTGCAGCTTCTGCTCACCTCCTGCCACCCTTTCAACTCCAGCCTCTCCCCGTCCTTTGCCCCTTTTCCCATCCACATCTCTCTCCATCTTTCAAAGCAAGAAGTTTTACCCAACCAGTTGTCCAGGCTTTTCCTGATCTCACGGTCAAAAGGAGAGAAGGGACTCCTCACAAGAAAGGGAGTCTGAGCACCCAGGAAGGACTCAGCCAGGGCACTGCTTCCCTTCCCAGCTGCCTTTGGATTGGTCACTGACACCCCACTCCCTACACAGTGAGCTTTGGAGCTCAGGCAGGTCTGCTGTGCAGTCTGAACGGCAGGGCGGGGTAGTGGGCCCCTAGCCAATCGTTTCCTTCCTGTGTGACTTGAGACAAGCAACTTCTTTCTGAGCCTCAGTTTTCCAAATTCGAAGATGGACATATTAGAGCTTGGCACATCACGGGTCGGCAGCTCTGGACAGTATGAGGCACGCTGATGGCAGTTTGCACCCTGGTCTCTAGCCATCACCTGTATGCACGCAGGACTTGCAGCTGTCCGCTGGCGTCCCGGCTGCTCTTGACCAACCGCAGGAGTTTGATGCCTGTGTGGGACACTGCTAGGATCTGCACACCCGTTCCCACGCTGCCCTGAGGAGAGGGGGAGGGGCAGGTGAAGGTCTTCTAGCCTCAGCCCTGAATGCCCTGGGTGGCTGGAAGGGGGCAGGCAGGGGTTCGCACCGTGGCAGGGAAGAGGCGAGAGAAGTAGACCTCCCAGCTGTCTCGAGCAGTGTCGACCACGGCCCGTTTCACACTCTCTGTTACCACAGGCTGCTGTGTATCCAGCTGGTTCTGGGCTAAGAGAGGGCCTTACCTGGTCAGGACTCTCTTTCCCCTCCTGCCAGCCCCTATCTTAGAGAGCTCGGGGAGAGAGGTTGACACTCAGGGGAGAAGTGTCTGACCAGTATCCATACCAGGAAACAAAACGCCAGAGTTGAACAACTAGGGCCACGCTGTATGTCAGGAGCAACTGACGCCAACCATATAGCCTGGCCATGTAAGTGCCAGAGCCAAGCAAGGAGGGGCACACCTGGAGGTGGGTGGCTGGTCTGGTCTGCAAGTATCCCACTGGCAAAGAGCTGGCCATGGCTCTGGGTGGCTACCCCCACACCCCTCCCCACCCTCACCATACCAAAGAGGGCCTTCATCCTGAGCCTCTCATCCTGGGAGATGCGCAGGCAGGCCTCTGAGAGTGTGTCGTGCAGGATCTGCAGAAACAGGCCACGATGTGGGACTGTCCCAGCCAGGAACAGGCTGCACTGTTTGGGGGCGCATGGGAATGGCACATCCCATTTTGTAGCTGTGGCATCACATGTAAACTGGGTCCTCATCAAATATTAGATTTCACGTCCTCTCTCTTCTCACCTTGGCAATTCTTTCTGCCCTTCCCAGGCCTCAGTTGTCTTATCTGGCCAGTGGGACTTGACCACTGGGCCCCGCCTAGTTCAAATAGACTGTGACTCTGATTAGATTGACTTTGGGCTCACCGACCTTGACAGTGCAAGTGGGAATTCTGCAGATCTTCCCAACCTCAAAGACCCTATGTACCTGGGTGTGAAGCAGAATTTGCAATCTATGGTCCCACAGCCCTATGGGTACAGTGAAACAGAAAGCGAATTGAAGTCTCACCTGCCGGAACAGGAGGTCTAGCTGCACAGGGTGGCTGTAGTTGTCCTTGGGGTAAAACACCTGCAGGACAGGGCTCCAGTGGGTACCTCTAAACTGCCCCTCTCCTTCCCTGACACATCCCACTCCTCAGAAGCAGCGCTGGTTCTCACTAGCCCCTCCCAGGCTCTGGCTCCGCCCCTATCCCTAGCCCCACCCCTTCCTGGTCCAACCCCCAACTCTCCCACTTCCTCTCATTGCAGCCCTTTCCCTGGCTCTGGCCTGGGCATGCCAGCACCTCTTTGCGCAGGAAGATCCGCCAGGGGGCATTCTGGTAGCCGTAGAAGTTGGGGTTGATGAGACGATGTAGCCGGGTCTGCACAGGGTCCTCAGGGGGCTCCAGTGATCTAGAAGGCAGTGCTGGACAGAGCAGAGGGGAGCGGGGCTAAGGAAACACCTCTTAGGGCCAAGTGACAGGGCCGGGGGGACCTGAGAGCAACCACGAGTGCCTAGACATGTGCACAGGTGGGTGCACTCACACAGCCCCCACCTTGTTCTGTGGGTACAGTATAGGGAGCGCCTAGCAGCTGCACTGGGGCAGAGGACACCCTGGGCAACCAAACTGACAGGGGCCCTGCTCTTGACTTCAAAGTCTCATGGCAGGTGCAGATGGAACAGACCATTCAGAGACAAAGCTCTTAGTGACAGAAGCCGGGGTAGAAGTCCAGTGGGGTGAAGCAGGAAAGAGGAGCTGGTTTGGGAGAGTTCTACAGCGCAGTGCTACCAGTGAATAGAAGATAACATGTGGGCTGAGACCTGAACAGTGAGAAGGAGTCAGGAGTTCAGAGGGGGTGGGGAAGAGCATTTAGGCAGGAGAAAGAACAAGTGCAAAGGCTCTGAAACAGGAGAGGGCTTGGTGCAGTCCAGCGATGGAGGGCGCCTGAACAATTGTGGGAGGAGACAGGGCTGCGGAGGCGGGCCGAAAGATCATGCAGGAGGGTCTCAACATCACAGAGAAGAATTTGGAGCTCATCGTAGGAGCCATTGGAGGGTTTCCTGCCAGGGGCATGTAAAGTGACTTTTACGTTTAAGGTCACGGTGACAGCCATGGGATAGAGGGATAGAGTCTGTAGAGGTTAACATTCCAATTGTAGAACCGGGATGCCTGGGTTTAAGTCCCTGGTCTGATACTTTTGAGCTCTTCGACCCTGAGCAAAGCCTGTAGCCTCTCTGTGCCCCTTTATGTAACACACAGGACCAATCGGTACTGCCTTAATGGGTCTTAGTAGGATTAAGGGAGGCCGGGTGAGCCTGGCCTGAAATCGGTACTGTCTCACTATGGATACAAAGACAACCTCCACATGCTACGTACACAAGGGCTGAGGAACATAGACACACACACACCACTGTCACAGATTCACCTGCACACACAGACGTACTCCTACCTCTCCACGCCTGCCCACCCCTCCCTCTCACCTGGAGCGGGCCCCACAGACGTCTTTGTTGTGCTGGTCACTGGCTTCACCAGGGCTACAGCCTCTCTGGACACCTGTGCCACACCAAAGAGAGTGCTCAGGGGGCAAAGGCAGGCCCAGTGGAGATCAGTGCAGGCCGTGGCTGGCAGACATCCCTGGTTTCTGAGGCTCTCCAGCAGCCCCTCACCTGTTCTACCTGGGCCCGGCCCACCCGCCCCTCACCTGAGTGCCAGGTGCTGGTGGTAGGTGAGCCATCTGCCCCTTCAGGAGCATCAAGGCCTCCTCGTGAGGGTCAGGTCTCTTCATGAACATTTTCCCTCCATCTTTCCTAATAAAGGGACAGTGATGGGTTAGACAGAATCCTCCCTCCCCCGAATTTCCTACGATAAGAAACGTTGTCCACCGTCATCCTCATCATCACGAATGAGAACCCAGAGCGCACAAAGGACATAACAGCAGTCTGGGCTTCCCTTGGCCCAGGGCTGATCGGGGCCACTGGCATAAACAGACCCCCCTCCCTCAGGGGCCCTCAGTGCAGTGAGAGACCACAAGCTGAGGACCAGGAGGTGGGCGTTGCTGACCTGAGGGCTTCAGGGCGGTAGCCCCGGACTGGCTGCTGGTACTGCCTGATGATCTCCCTGATTTGCTGCGTGGGCTGTGGAAAGTGCTCCGAGTTGAGCGTGGAGTACCGGACCAGTTCTGGGGAGGACGATGCTACAGGAGAGAAGTGGGGGAGAGTGAGACCATAGGGCCGCAGCCACACCCATCTGCCCTGGGAAGCCAGGCTGGGACGGACACTCACTGCTTTCTGGTATAGCCCGGTCCTGAGCTAGAATGGGGACAGCCACAGGCTTGGTGGGTGCCCTTGGGGCCTTGGCCAGAAAGGCTGGAGCCACAGGTAATGGAGAGGAGCGCAGGAGCACAGGTTTGGCAGGGGGACCGGTGCCCACACACTTTGGCCATGCTTCTGGTGCTATAGGTTTCTGTGGAGAGCAGGGTGTGAAGTGGACTTCTGGGGCACATCAGCTGCTCCCAGGGACCCCACGTGCCAAGACGGGGCTCAGAGAGGCACCATAACTTGGAGCAGCACAGTGCTCCTGTTCACAGCTGATGTCGTTGTAGAGCCCCTCGCACTTGGCAGACCAGGCTCACCTCTGGGGGCAAAGGTCTCAGGGAAGGACTCAGGGGTGGCTGCTGCAGAGCCATGGCCTGCAGGGTCATCTCCCGGGCCTGGGGAGAGAGGGCATGGCTGACCCGGCATTCCGCTATCCACAGCCCAACCCCCAGGCCCTGCCTCACTCACCAGGAGCACAGCCTGTTTGTGGATAAAGGCTTGCTGCAGAGCCAGCGTGGAGGTATCCAGGCCAGGGACTGGGGAGCCAGGCGGAGGGCACAGTGAGCCAGGGCACAGAGGGAAGTAAAAACCTCTGTCCCTCACCAACCACTACGTCTGTGGCTACCTCCATTCTAGCCCTTGCAGGTGCCTGAGGGTCAGTGGTGCCACCCACCCTTCCCAGAGCCACCCGGGGGAGGCACTGACTTGGCTTTGGTTCTGGGTCTCTCTTGAGCGGGTCTTCAGTACTGCTACTGCCACCTTCGCCAGGCTGGCCACCCCCTTTCATACGGTAGGCAATGGCTGTAGGCTTCTCCAGGTCCTGGGGGCAGTGGGTAGCTCGAGTGGCCGCCTCAGTTTGTACGCCTGAGGCTCCATAGCAACAGGCACCTGACACCAGGCCATTTCCTCCCACTGGCTCAATGTCTGCTCTGTGCAACCTTTACCTACCAGCACACTGGTTAGTCCTCCTACAGCTCAGCCTCCCCTTCACAGAGAAGTAAGCTGAGACTCATAGAGGGGCTGTGCCCTGCTCAAGGCTGCATATCATACCAAGGACCCCGGAGGGGCTCTGGGAGATCCCAGGGTGAGGCCAAGGGACCCAGGGAGCAAGGTCCCTCACTCCCACGGAGACTTGGCTGCCACCAGAACTGGGAGAGATCCTGTACTCTAGCTGCAAGGAGACCCTCATCCTTCTCCTGGTCCCCAGCAGAGACTCAGACAGGACACACCAGCTCACGGCCCTGGCTATACAAAGCTTCCTATCACCCTCGGTATGCGTGACACGCGTGTATGCCGAGCTGCTATCGGCTGGTGCCCCATCCCGTTCCTACCGCGTCCCCATAGGATAATACAGGGTTGAAGAGGCTGTCCAGGTAGCAGTCCAATCCCTTGGGGGGCACCATGGATTCTCCAAGGCCATCCGAATCTGGTTGCAGGATGCACAAAACATACCAGGTTCATTTCCCCTGCTGGTCTCCACTCCCTACCGTTTCCTCTGGGTTCCATTCCCATCCGAAAGAGCAGCCACTGGTGTCGACCTTGCTGGGCTGCTGTCCCCCGCTGGGCCTCAGGCTCCTCATTTGTACTGTCCTCGTTGTGGCTGCAGTACCCCTCAGACTCAGGCCCTTTGGGCCGAATGGGTGTGTCCTCATCTGAGTCCCAGCTGTTCCCAAAGAGCCTGTGGGGGAGGGAGACACAGAGCAGCTGTCCCACAGAGACCCACAGTCCTCAGAACCCCCAAATCTCCTCTGAGCTCAGAACTAGGTGACTCTTCATTTAAAAGGCAGGACTGCTGGGTGCCAGGTACTCAGGAGGCTGAGGCCAGGAAGCTCGCTTGAGCCCAGAAGTTCTAGACCAGCCTGTGCAACATAGCAAGACTGTTAAAAACAATAACTAAACAAAACAAAAAACCACCACCACCATAAAAAAAAACAAAAACAAAACAAAAAACCCACAACAACCAATCATAACAACAACAACAAAATCCTTAGAACTCAGCCTCTCCAGCATGGAGGCAGGTGAAGCCTTCTGCCTGGGAAAGGCTGTACCCACAAGGATGCCATAGTAGCTACCTACACTCTGGGGCCTCCCCGGCTGGCCACGGGCCCTTCTGCACCCACAATGAAGTAGGACTTCTGTCGTGGGAAGTCTTTGGGGAGCTCCAGGTCAGACACCAGATCCAGCACGTAGTCATGGCCAGCCAGTTCTGCCCACTGGATGCCATTCTTCATGGCTACCGTCCAGCCTCGCCAGCCATCAGTCAGCCCCCTAGTGATAAAGGGTGACCTTTGGGAATGGGTCAGACCCCAGGCATGACAGAGTGACCCTGAAACCCAAGGGTTCCAGCTTCCCAGGGGCATAAGGGTGAGGAGGTTAGGGCATTCTAGGAGCCAACCTGTGCCTCAGAATGTCTCCAGCCATCTCTTCCCCTGTGCTCCAGGAGTGCACCGGGCAGGAGAACTGGTCACCTGGTGTGGCACAGGGACAGGGCTCAGTCTAGGTACCTACAGTCCAGCTTTGTGGGCCTCCCTACCCACTCCTGTCAGGCTTCTGGACTCTATCTTGGGACCTGTGTTTGCGTCCTCACTGCCAGTCCCCTGTCCCCAATTCAGCTCCAGCCCCCACACCTGCAGGTCCTTTCCAGCCCCTCTCCAGCTCCAGAACTTCACTGGACCCCGGGGCTTCCTGGGCTGCTGCCTCCAGTCCGTGAGGCAGAGACAGGGCAGCTCACCATTGAAGCAGCTCACATCCAGCGCCATGCTAGCCTTCTCGTGGATGGTGATCCACTCAAGCTGGGTCGGGGGGAAGGTGCGGGCCACCCCTGAGCCTTGCTGCTGGGTCCGGCCCATGGCCTGCATGAGATGGTGCTGACACACTGCCTGGAAGCCATTCCGCCCATAATCAGACACAAACCTGACAGGTGGGAGTTGGAGCCTGAGAAGGGCTAGCTTGCCCACAGCTGAGCCTAGTGAGCCTGAAACACTAGTTTGGAAGAGTCCTGGGTTATAGCTTAGAACTCTGGGTTGTAGTGAAGGGAGGATGATTTCGGAGTATCCCAGAATTCCTAGCTAACCTGGAAAGGTCTTAGTCTAGTCCACAAGTATGTCAGGGCAGCACAGAGATCCAGGGAGAGGCCAAAGGGGTGCCAGTTTGTTGGAACAAAATGCCATTGTCAGAGTTGAGGTCTCCAGCTGAGGGTGGGAAAAACTGGACTCTAGAGGAGTATGCTCTCATTCAAGGAAGCACATGGTGGTCATGTGGCCCTGTCTGTGTCCAACTGTCACGCACTCCTTTATGTGAGAGATGGCCCTGATCGTTCAACTCAGCCTGGGACCCATGTGCCCACTTCCTACCCGACTGTGCATGGCCTTCCCTTCTCCTTCCCTGCCAGGAGCAGTGGTGCTACAGGGGGCAACCAGGGCCATGCCCATGGGAAAGTAGGTAGAGGCCCTGCCCTGCTGCTACAGCTGCCACAGCCACAAGGCTGGCCAAGCAGTGACCACCTGCTCTGCAGCGCTCTGAGTGAGGCTCTGTGCACGGCCATCCTGCTCGGCGGATCCTGCTGTCACCCCCAGCTCATGGGAGAAATAGGCTCAGAGAAGGGCAGTGACTAGCTTGAGGCCACACAGCAAGGAGGTCTCAGAGCTGGACCCTTGCCCAGGCCCACCTGCGCTCTTTCCCTGGCAGTCACGCTTCTCACCCAGCAGCAAGGTGGCATCATCACAACATCATCGGCACAGCTTGCCTGCATGGTACATACCGCATGCCCTGTCTTTGTTTTGGGCACTGCACATACATTTACACAGTTCATCCTCACAACAGCCTGTAAAGCCGGTCCTATCATTACCCCCATTTTACAGGGAAGAAAATGACACCCAGAAAGATTAGATTACTTGTCCAAAATCACAGCCCGTCCATGGGTGAGTGGGGAAGTGAACTGACTGTCAAAGCCCAGCCTCACCGCATTGTCGTACCCCATGACACGAGAGCTCACAGCTCCTTTCCCAGTGCTCCATGTGCTGACCTTGTCCACTCGGGGTTCCAGAAGTCCTCTGTCCCGTCTGCCCTGACTCCTGCCCTCTACAGTGATGCCTGCTGCTGTTCCTCTGATATGGCCCAGCGGACACCGAGGGCCAACCCTGGATCCGATGTGGCCTGCACCTCTCAGCAAAGGCTTCACCCCTCACCCCAACCCCACTGCAACCGGCCCACTCCACTCACTTGAGGAGGAACTTGTCCAGGCGCGAAGATGGCGCAAAGCTGCCAAGGCAGGCGGCCAGCAGCAGCCAGCCACGTGCGGCATTGTGAGCATTGTGATTGCGCCACACCTGGTTGGCCAGCTGGGCGAGGATCTCATCCCGCAGCTCAGGTGCCACCAGCCCCTTCTGCACGATGTAGTTTCCAAAGATGTTCTCCTGGGCACCGTGCAGGTGGGGGTCACCCATGAAACGCAGAATCTGGGCCACAAACAAGACTCTCGTAGGCCTCTGAGAGTTGTTCCTGCCCTTCAACATGCACACCTGGCCTGCCTCTCCCATGCCCCCTCACCCATGTAAAAGTCTCTCATAATACAGCTGCCATGTTTACGTCGAATGACTAGAGAGTTCAGCCCAACAATGGGCAAAGTTAAGCCCTGAGGCACATGTTGACTTCCTCTCTGCATAGGAACCCTCTATGGCTTCCCATATGGTCTGGCCCTTCCTTTCACTCCTGGCCTCCAGCTGGCCCCTCACCTCCTGCTCCATCTGGGCCCCAGAGGGTTTTCCTAACTTTTAGCCCTGGCTGCTTTCCTCCTACGAAGTGGAAGTGCTCTCTTGGGCTTCTTATACTCTGGGGGTAAAATCTGAGTTCTGGGTCTGCCACTGGGGCTTTGCTCACTATGTTCCCACAGCCCTCCTCTCTTTCTTCTGACCACACTGATTTCCTCCTCTCTGTGCCTCAGTTTCCCTGAAGATAAGTCCTCCTCTAGCTCCAGCCCCACCCTCCCCATTGTCCGGCACTGAGTTTGGCCCCCGTCTGGATTCCCCAGCTCTGTGCTTCCCTTGTACTGGTTAGTCCAGGGAGTGTCCTTCCTGACTGGAGTGTCCCTGAGGAATGCCTGTCCCCAGACTGGAGTGTGACCCTGGAGGGCTCCAGAGAGATCCCAAGATACTCATTTTGCTAGGAAGATGAGTGGGAGAAGAAAGACCACTAGAAATGAAGGGAAATCATTCTACAGACGCAAATGTGTCTTTTCTAAAGAAGAGATGTGGAGCTTGTGAGCTGGGCTTGTACGGGGCCCAAGAGGACAGCTTGGGGCCCATAGCCTGGCCTCACAGCCAGGGCCCGTACCAGCTTGAAGATGCTCACAGCTTCCACATGGTGCTCAGCTGGCAGCCGTGTGAGGGGCGTCCTCAGGGGGGCTGTCAGCATCCCAAAGGCGGGCTCCTGGGGGCAGAGGGTAGGACATAAGGAGGCAGCGCTGGGACTGATGGGCACTGCTGGGTCCCTACCCTGTGCCAGGGGCAAGTGCGTAAGTCCAGGAGATGGGCTCCCGTCCACTGTGTGGATGGGGACATAGGGTGGGCAAGGAAAGGCAGCAGCCTCAGTAAGTTGCAGTAGAGGCAGGAGGATCTGCCATCGAGGCCCTTGGGGCAGAGGGAGGGAATGAGAGCAGGACAGGTTCCGAGCCTCTCCAAGAGCTTCCACATCTGCAGTTAGTCCAGCCTGCAGGGTAAGCTGCTGCCTGAGCCTGCGGCCTCCCTGCACTCAGGACTGGAACCCCTGAAATCCATGGCCCACCACTGAAGGCTCACACTGGCACCATAGGAACATTTCCTCAGGAGAGGACAATGATCCTTCTTTTTTTAATCTTCTTTTTGCAACACTGGGCATGAAACCCAAGGACTCTGTGCCTGAGTCTTATCCCCCGCCCAGGAACAATGTCACTTCTGACAATAGTCTGTACCCACTGGCTGCCAAGCTTGGCTGACACCAGACCTTACCTTGAAGTGGCACCGGACAAACTTGGCCATGGGGTAGTTGTTGATATCTAGGGGCAATGTGACTCGGGGTTCAGTCTGGAGCCGGGGTGTCCGCACAGGGGCCACTTGCGGAGCCCTGGGCAGCCTGAGGCCTGTAGAGAATAGGGCATGAGGTAGCCGCCCTCATTCCCATGCCCATCCCCACTGTCCGATGCTAACATACCTGCCACTTCTTGCAAGAGCCCAGCTAGCTCAGCTGGCACCTCCAGGTGTCCCACAGCCACCACTTCCCGCTTGCTCAGCTCCTGGGGGACAGTAGGTAGTGAAGGAAGAGCCTGCCACACTCCCACCTGCCAGTCTCCCTCCCTGTCCCCTGCTGCCACCCACAGCCACACCCACCTCCTGCTCCCGCAGCCGCGCCTCCTCCACCCGGCGCCTGCGTTCTGCCCTCAGCTGCAGGAGAGCAGATGGTCAGGGCGGGATGGCGGGCAGGCCAGGCTCACAGGGTGGCTGGCACAAGGAGGGGCAGCTTCGTGCTGCCTGGAGGTCACTGCTCCCTTCAGAGAGGAGCAGAGGTGGCCAAGGTGGCCAGAGAAGCAAGGAGGGGAAAAGAGAAAGCAAGAAAAAGAGGAAGACAGCAAGGAAGAAAGACTTGGGGAAAGACACATGGGTGGACTCTAGGAACTTCTGAGCAGCAAGTGCTGTGCATGTGCAAATGATGCCCTGGGCCACTGTGCCACAGACCCTTCAGGAAAAGCTACATACGCCCTCCGTGTCTTAAGCAGCATCTGTCTTCCTGGCAGTGGGCCAGGTCTAGCTCCAAGGTCAGCGCCAGACCACAGCCAGGATGCCATGTCACGAAGCTAGGACTAAACCCAGTTCCCGAAGACCTCTGACCCAGGGCCAGGCCAGTCCTTCCCATCTGACCCTCTGCACCCACCCCAAGGGAAAGAGGAGAAATTGAGGCCACAGAGGGACCAAGACTTGTACAAGGTTTGTACTTGGCAGAGTGGGGACGGGAGCCCAGGACTGTCTGAAACCAACATTCTTTTCCGTTGGGCGCTTAGTGCCTCCTTCCCTGCGGACCCCACCAACCAGTTGAAGCCAGGCCTGTACCTTAAAGTAGCGCCGGCGGTCCACGTACGTGTGCACCAGGGCTCGGAACTTCACCAGGCTCCTTCGCATCTGCTGGTAGCGTTGCCTGGAGGCCAAGGAGTAGAGCCAAGGGTAACAACGACAGAGGAGGCAGAAGTGTCTCTGCTGGGGGGCGTCGGCAGTAGGTGCCCACCTCTTACACTGGGACCCATCGCCAGAAAGGAAAACTGGAGCTCAGAGAGAGGCAGTGACTTGGTAGAGGTCACAGAGCAAATTCAGTGGGAAAGTCTGTATGAACCATGTGGAGATCACACACTTCCTGTCAGGTTACAGTCCCACATCCCTGAGATGCAGGGCCGGACCCTCTAGACCAAATGGATCCCCGCCAAGTTAAGAGACCTAGGGATGGGCAGAAAGGACACCCAAAAGCAAAACACTGTGAATCTGATCATCCTTCCTGCAGAGGTCCCCTTTCAGCTTGCGTGTCTCCAGGGACAGGGAGCTCACTACTCAAGTTCTGTGACGGCCCTTCCCAACCCCAAGCACAGGATCTCAGCGAGTCTGGAGTCTCCGAGCCCCACCTGGCAAGGTAGCCACGGGCCCGGCTCTGCAGTAGGATGATCTTCCGGCGCAGAGAGCGGAAGCGCCGCTGGAGGAAGAAGCCACGGAGGTAGCGCTGCAAGGTGAGGGCCGCCAGGTTCAGGACATGCTCCCGCATGCTCTCCAGCAGCTGGTGCAGATGTTCCTTAAGGAACAGCTGGGGACACAATGCAGGAACAGGGCAGGTGAGAGGCAGGAGTTCCATGGAGACAAGACAGACTAGCCACCTAGAGTTGGGCTTCAATCAGTGATCCACCTGCGTTAGCCTCCTGAGAGGCCGGGATTACATGGGTGCCACCGCTCCTGGCTCGGCCAGGAGTCCTTAGCTTGGACACTTCTGACCCCCTCCCTATAGTTCAGGGTCTGTGCGCTTGCGGTCTGAGGGCTGAGCATGGGACAGGACTCACCTTGCTGACCCCGACACGGTACATGTTTGGCATGACTGTGCACAGGCGGCTCAGCACTGACACACACATGTCCCCATTAGCTGGCAGGTCGTGCTTGAGAGCCACCAGGCAGCGGTACCTGTGGGGGTCCAAACTCAGCCCGAGGTTATGATATCTATCCCAGGATGGACCGCAGGGTCACTGTCCCAGCCCTTTGTCCCTTTGGTGGCCTTACTAGTAGTGTCATCTAATCAGAAAAAGTCACTCTGTCCTGAAGACTACTGAATGTCAGATAATTTTAAGACCATTTCAGTAGAACAAGACACTGTACTGCCATCTGCTGGAAGGTTGTCATAAGAACAATGAAAATCACCTCCCTATGGGGTCAACATAGAGATGCTAAAACTGAAAAAAGATAAAACAATAAATATATTTACTATGTAAGAGCTAGCATAGGTCAACTGGGTGTACAACCTACACAGCTGTGCATGGTAAGTCCTATGCTGCCTGGGTTGGGTATCCCCAGGGCCACGGAGGCTTGGGTAGGTGTCTACAACTCAGGAACTACCCTGATGGAAGTACCTGTCAATGAACATCTGGAAGGACAGCCGCACTGGGAAGCCCTCCTTGCGGATCCGCACAGTCTCCAGAACCCCCGAATAGCGCAGCTGGGCCATCACCACGTCTTGCTCAAAGAGACCCGGCTCCTGGAGGGGTGCCCAGAGAGAGTCTGCCCCTGGCCCACCCATGTGCAACGGCACTGTCCTGATGAAATCTCTACAGGGGCCTGGCCAGTGGAGGCCTAACCCAGCCAAAGCACCTGCCCGAGGCCGCACAGCGCAGCGAGGGATCTGCTCCCCCAGAGGCCTCAGCTCTCACTTACCTTCTTGTGGTTGGGCTTCAGACAACGCACGAACAAGGGGTTGCACCTGGCAGGGCAGTAGGAGGCAGTGTGAAACCTCAAACAAGCAGGGTGCCACCTACTGAGGGCCACGGGTGGGCTACAGGCTGGTGCTCTCCCACCTCTCCATCTTTTCCACCAGATCCAAGAGCGACTGCTGGAACTTGGCAGCCACTGTGTGTGCCTTGTAGAGTCGGGTCATGGAGCTGCTCTTGCCCAGGCGCTGAGGGGTGGCCTGGGGGGCGTGGCTGGAGAAGAGGTGTGCCACCACCTGGGCAGGGGGGCCACGGGTGGGAAAGACAGTTGACAGGCAGGGGAAACAGAGGGGTGAGGGTCAAGAAAGAGATGAGGGAAGAAAACAGAGGATTCAAAGGCCTGGACTGAAGTACATGAGAAACAGTTAGGTAAACCTCTCTTCGTCCTGGCTTGCTTACTTCTCAGAAAAGGGGGCTTCCCACCTTCCAATCCAGAATGTGCCTGGCCTTTTCTCTGACTGACTGTTCCTGGCCCTGGGGGTGGCCTGCCATACACAGGGCTGTGAAGCCCTGCGGATGACCTCAGAAGAGGTGGTCCACTTGACAGAAGAGGAAGGAGAGGCCCAAAGGGAAGTGACGAAATCAGGCCTGTGCTCTGGCCCAGGGCCATCTGCTGGCCGGTAGGGGCTATAAGGGTCAGCTTTCCCACGCCTTCAGGGAACACAAACCAGGCCCCCAAGCTCTCTGTGGGCCTCATGGCAGGGCTGGGAAAAGGCTCCGAAAAACAGCACAGAACTTAGTGGGTGAGGGAGGGTAAGCTGGGAGCAGTGAGGCTGGGTTGGGGAAATGGCCTGGCTGGGTGCAAAGCCAGACACACGGGCTGCAGAGAGAAGGACTGGGGACGAGGCTCAGAGGATACATGGGGGGTGGAAGCACTCACGCTGCACAGCCTCACTCACCCTTGTCCGACTCCGCACGAATAGATCCAGCACATCCTGGCGCACCTGGTCATGGTTCTTGTCTAAGAACTTGTGCACCTGGGAAGGGGGACCAGCAGGGCAGGAGAGGAGGGCTGCACTTGTCCTGACACTGCCCTGTACAGCTGCGCCAGGGCAGAGAGTAGCCTACCCCAGGATGTGTCAGAGGCTCTTTCCAATTCCCCTCTAGACGGAGGTTCCCTAGGTGATCCTGGCCCCAACCCTACCAGGCCTCTGCCTCTGTCTATCCCAGGACTGAACCAATCCGCTGCTGTGGCCTCACTGTCCAGCCTTACCACCCTCCTCACTCTTGGGGAAGGAGCAGCAGCCCTGACTCCACCCCTAGTTGCCAGACCTTCAGGGCTGGAATGCTCCAGATTTTTTTTTTTTTTAGTTTTTTGAAACAAGGTTTCGCTTTGTAGCTCAGGCTGGCCCTGAACTCACTAAGTAGCCTAGGCTAGCCTCAAACTCACGACAATCCTGCTGCCTCTGCCTCCTGAGTGCTGGGCCACTATGCTCGGGATTGTGATATGTGATACCCGGGATCGAACTCAGGACTTTGCACTTGCCAGACAGACGCTGGAACCACTGAGCTAAATCCCTGGCCGTGGAATGTACCAGATTGTTGGGAGTAACCCTATCTGGGAAAATTAATTAGACAACTGGGACTATGGCTGGGCCGAGCTTTCCTGCCTAAGACCAGCTATGACATTTGTGGATCTGAGGACTTGACTCTTTATCTTCGCCTCTGAGAACAACAAAGACCCCAGTGGTCCCAGGTGCTGTGATGCTCCAGGGCAGAACTACACCGGGACCTTCATCTATATAATTCATTATTTTTCTGATGTATTCAACATGCTGCCCTCTGTGTGACCTGTTATATTTGTTAGTCCTGAAATACCGGCTCTCCAAGTGACCTGTTACATTTGTTTCTCCTGATGTACCAAACATGCTGCTCTCTGAGTGGCCTGTTATATTTCTTAGTCCTGATGGACCTAAACTACTGCCCTCTGAATGACCTGTAACATTTTTGGCTCCAGATGTACTGAATAAAAGATGTGGCAGGCTAGGGTCTGCCATCTTTGCTGCCCAGAGTAGCAGGGATGAAGCCCAAGCTCAGCTTCTTCTCTAAGTCTCATTTCTGCTTGTGTATTATTTTTCCTTGTGCTATTGGACTCACAGGAGACTAGAACTTAACTAAAAAAGTTCTAGTTAGGTTTCCTTCCCCTGTTCCCTACACAGATAATCGTGACATCATTACCAAAAGTAGCTACTTTTTACCACATTCACCTCAGGCTTCTCATATGCACACTATTACTCTCATTTTCTAGAAGATGCAAATTGCAGCCCAGAACAGCTAGAAGCTACAAGACTAGAGTTAAAACTAGGTGTGCGCGGCACCCACAGTGCGCTTCCCATTTCCAGCCGACGGGAAACGCAGCTCCTGCTCCGTGTCAGCCTCCGTGGGCCTCACCTGGTAGGTGACTTTGCCTGCGTAGTGCTTGATGGTGAACTCAGGTAGTGGCATCTTGGGCTTGGAGTACAGTGGGTTGGCGCCATGGTGGTAGTGGCACTTCTGCAGGAATGTGTGGTCTGTGGCCTGGGGGTAGGTGGGAGTCGGTGGGTGGGCACCTCGTTTCTGACCTAGTGGCAAATACTCTGGCTCCGACTGCTCCGAGGGCCATGGGGGGAACAACCCACAGCTTCCTGTGGCTGCCCATGGCCCTGGGTGGAGAAGCAAGGGCCTCAGCCAGCCGCTGCCTACCGAAGTGGAGCCCTGCAGACAAGCGTGGCTGCACCAGCTCCCAGCAAGCTATGCACCTCGCTGCCACCTTCCCCTTGTGTTTCACGGTCAGGATCTGAAGCCTAGAGCCAAGGTCACCTCCTCCAGGCCGTCCTCTGGGCTTCTCAGGATGGTGCAGGCCCTCGTCTGTATATTCATGGATCCCCCACCCCGGGCCAGTCTCAGTCACCCCAGGTTGTGAATGGTTGGGTGGGGTTCCATTGTCCCAATTATCACTCAGGGAGGACTCAAGGTAGGATGAGGCCCAGGATTCTCCAAGACCACAGGGACCAAGCAGGCTCCCAAGCGCCGACCCTCACCTGGGGAAAGCAGCACTGGTCGTCTAGGATACGCAGGATACCATAGGGCTTCAGCGAGATGAGGTTGATGCAGGGCTGATTGTCAGCAAAGGTTATCTCCCGCCAGTCTATCTGCTCACGGATATACTCCTCCTGCGCACGGGAAGCAATAGGGTCTCAGCCTCATGAGCCGGCCCAGGGCCATCCAGCCCACCTCCTAGCCTGGCCAGAGCATCTGCATACTTTCTTGAACAGGAAACTCGCCCCCAAAGAGAGCAGCATGAGTTGTTCCTCCTGCAAATGTCAGAAAGAGCCCCCTCCAGAGGAGCGCTCCCCGGGCTCAGCACCTCAGACATTTACCTCCGGAATACAAGGCTTGACATGGGCCAGTCCCCGCCCAGAAAGCCTTTCCCTGCACTTGTCTCCCGACAGCCTTGGAATTGTCCCTAAGAACCAGTATGTTCTTAGCCGTTTCCAAGGAGGCCCAGTGGTCAGAAGGACGGAAACAGGCTGTTCACAGGCTGCACACCTGCTCCTCCTGGAAGATGATCTTGTTGAAAAGGTACTGGAGATTCTCATTGGCGTAGTTAATACACAGCTGCTCAAAGCTGTTGAAGCTCAGGTCCTGCCGGGGGAAGGGGGAGGAGCTGGTCTGGGTCTATTGGCCACAGCCTATCTGTCCCACCTTGGACCCTGCCCACCTCTCACCCAGCCCCCCTTCCCTTCCATGGCAGCAGCTTCTCGGAGCTGAAGCCTGATTAGGGGACCCGCTCGGACCCTCTGTAGCCCCACCACTCCCAGGACAGCATCTGGCACTGCAGGTCCTGGCGGCACAGGTAGAAGCTAAAGCCCAGGCCATGCACAGTCTTCTGCTCTGTATCCTGCCTCTGCCACTTTCTAGCTGTGTGATTTTGGATAATCACCCCTAACTCAGTTTACTCATCTGTAAAATGGGTTTACTGTCACGCCTTATTCTGTTCTGTTTCTGTTCTTATTTTTTCCTTAAACTTTTGTTAACCTATAATAATCACCCTTATTTTGCAAGCCAAAAAATCATGTATAAAAAAAGGCTTCACTTCAATAAAAATTACAGCAACATCACAACCTCTCTTGTGTTCGTGTGTTGTCTGTCATTGCCGACTCCGTCCATTCCTGACTTCAGTGCTCCCTAGATCCCCACGCCGCGAACGGTCGATGACAGTTTACCAACTGTTCCAGCCTTACAGGGCTGTTCTGAGAGTGAAGTGAATTAATAGCACGTAATATTCACTGTGTGAGTGTTGTTATGGCTTCTGTTATTGTGGTCTTGCCTGTCTAATCATTCTCCACTGTATGCACAACACAGCAATACCCCAGCAAGGATGCCAGCCTGCCTGTCAAATGGCGCTGATCACATGGGCCCTTCAGAATGTATCCCCACCCCAACAACCTCACTGGGAAGTCCCGCAAGGACAAAGTATGGTCTGGGCCTGTTTGGAGTCCTCAGTGCTACCCAGCACAAGACCAGGGCTGAGGCCCCCCGGACTGCTTGAGGGTTTGAGCAGGCTGCAGAATAGCCTGGGTGTGGGGGGGGGGCATCAGGCAGTATATGAGCCGGAAGGGGAGGCAGCAGTGCCCCACCTTCCGACTTCCCTCCACCACCCACAGGGCCCCACCTCAAAGCCATAGATGTCCAGGATGGCAATGGACAGCGTGTCCTGCTGTGGGGATACCAGTGCATTGACCCTGGCAATCAGCCAGCCGAACAGCAGTGCGTACAAGACCTTGGCGATGGCATCCCTGGAGGGGAGAAGGTTGCTGGGGTGGGTGGGGCACAGGATGAGATATTGAGGTCTGAGGGCTCAGGCAGGGAGGGGTGCAGCCTCACCTGGCATCCACAGCACTCTCCACAGTCAGGGGCGTGAAGATCTTCTCTCGCATTGTCTCCTGAGGAGGAGTATGGCCTTTGAGTGGCTACAGGCTGACCACTGCCTCCAGGAAGCCCTTAGAGGACTGGCATTTGGGGACACAGGAAAGGGGGCTGGAGAGACACTGGGACTGCTTTTAGCCACACAGCTGGCCAAAGGCAAGACGGGACATCCTTTGTCCCTCTCTGCCTGGTGGTGCGGGGGAGCGGGGGCCACTAGATTAATCTGGAGAGAGGAATTAGCAGACAGCCTGGGAAGAGAGGAAGAGGCCAGGGCTATGAAAATCTGGAAGAGGCTCTAATCTAGCAGGGTCCAGGAGGAAGGGGTGTCCATGTTAGGTCTGGAAGGGTAAGTAAGCAGGAAAAGAGGAAGACCATTCTAGGTATAGAGAACAGGCTGCGTGAAGGCCTGGAGCTTAAAGCTTTGGGAGCCTAAGGTTAGGCTGGCTCATAGGATGGACAGCGACAGAGGAGGAGCTAGAGGGACAGGTGGCCCAGAGGATGACATGTAGGGCCACCCGTCCAGGCTCTTGGAGGCCCTGTCAGAACCTGTGCCTGCTGACTCACGGTCACTTTGAAGGTGATGGCCTTTTGCAGGCCCTCTGGGGAGATCTGCAGCAGCTCGGCCACGGCCTGGATCTCACGGGCGCTCACCACCGAGGCCACCTCCTGTGCATCTGTCTGCACAGAACACCAAGAGCACTGTGCTGTGAGATAGATAAACTGAGCTCAAAGTTCCTATGAAAACCAGAAACAAGTTAAAACTGCCAAGAAAATTCCAGTAAAGGAGCTGGGCATGGTGCACACACCAGTCATCCCAGCACTCAGGGGGCTCAGGGTGTAGGACCAGTTCGATTTCAGCCTGGAGTAGAGAATGAGGCCTTGTTTCAAAAAACAATGAAAACAACCACAACAAAAACAAAAGGACAAACTTCTGGAAGAACAATAGTAAAAGAGGCTTCGTAGGCAATAAAAACCATATGAAAGTTAGAGTAACTGAAACAGCATGGCCCGGCTGTAGGTAGGTGCAGGCAGCAGGAGAGCACTTGTTCCTTCTTAAGGACCAAAAAACAAAAGGACATGGTCAAGGACACATCGTACATAAACAGACGAGTTAATGAGGTATGTTTGAAAATCTGGAATTAGACAAATGCATATGGTAGTTCAGTACAGGTCAAATATTGATTTTTCAAATCAAGGAATTAGGACAATTAAGTAACAAACTGGAAAAAATAAATTAGATTCCTATTAGGAAAAAGCCTATTTGGGGGAGTAGGGGACTTGAGAAAAGTTTTATTATGCAATCTAGGCCAGTTTTGACTTTTTGTGTGTATGTGGTGTTGGGGATCGAACTTAGGACCTTGTGCTTGCCAGGCAGGAGTAGCACCTTGGAGCTAAATTCCTGGCTTTGAATTTTGAACTCTTAATCCTCCTCCATCAGCATCCCAAGTGCTGGGATTACAGACATGCACTGTGCTGCCATACCTCGCTTACTAGGATAAATTTTTTTTTCTTTTTTTGGGAAAAATTCCTGATTCATCAAGATTTAAATGTTAAAAGCCTACAAAACCATAAAGCTTCTTGAAAAGAATTATACGAGATGACTGTTATAATTTCAGAGAGACACAGATTCTTTAAAAATAATAAAAGTTCAAATTTTATCTAAGAAAGATGAATTGGTGAATTGCCTAAAAGTAATATTAAAATAATTAACATGGCAAAAACATAGGAATGCCAACAAATCGTGAAGAAAGTAAAAACATAAATGACAAACTAGAAAATGTATCCGGATTCCTATCTGAAACAAAAGTCTGACTCCCTCAAGGTATAAAAAAAGCTTTCCTAAGAAAAAGACATACAGTTCCAAGGGGTTCGAGGTGTAACCTGGAAGCAAAGTATAGCCATCTCAGAAAGGGTGGCCTGTGTCAGGCGGTGGGATCCCCTCACCTCATACTTCTCGAAGTACACATTGCCCAGGTGTAGGATGGAGGCCAGGATGCGGAAGATGCTGTCTTGGTCCTCGCTGCTGAAGCCCAGCACCTCCATGGCAGCCAGGAGCCGGCGGAAGTCGTCAGCATCACTCTTTCCTGTGATCTCACAGTTCCCACCCTGGGCAAGAGCAGGGGGTGGGGTCAGGGATGGCCTATAATATGGCCCATACTGGTTCTTCAAGCTCTTATTCCAATCTCATGGGCTGGGAGAGCTCTGAGGGTCTTAGGACAGGGTGCAGAGACTCCAAATGTGATGAGAAGCAGAGGCTTGCCTCCTACTGACCTTGGCTGCAGCCCAAGGTCAATGGTAATGAAAACGGTAGCCAGCGCATAAGAAGAGTGCTAAGTAAAGGCTGGTACTCAGCCCATTGCATGCCTTTCTTCACCTGTACTTCACTATATCCCTGCACAGAGGCACTACAGGGCTTTTTAGTAATTTTTTTTTTTTAGTAAGTTTGAGGTACAAATAATTACATTCATCCTGGGAAGCAGATACATGTACATATCTTTATTAATTAATTTATTTATTTTTGCAGTACCGGGGTCAAATTCAGGCCTTGTGTTTGCAAGGAATATTACCACTTGAGCTAAATCCCCAGCCCGTAATCTTTATTCTTTTTGTTCCCCTTTCTTTCCACCTTCCTTCTCCATCACTAGATCCCTTTCCCACTTGCATTGTCTATCTTTTATTTTGCTCCGTAAATTATAAAGGAGTACTATATTGTCCCCCTTTCACAGATGAGGAAACTGAGGCACAGAAAGGAGACAAATACTAGCCCCCAGGTTAATTAGTTTTATTCTAGCCACTGCTCTGGGCCCTGAACATACCTGTCCTCCTGGCAGAGATGAAATGTCTAAAATCCAATCTTACCCTTCCCAAGCCTTCATCATCTTCACTGGACATTAGGACACCACAGCTAGGCTCCCTAGGCCCACCCAGGGGTGCTGGAGCTTCGAGTCCTTTGCAGGTTCTCACCTGGTTCAGGTAGTAGTAGGTCTCAGCTTCTTGAAGGCTGAAGGCCTGCCGCAGTTGAGCCGGCAGCCCTGTCAGCAGCTCGTAGAAAATGTGGTAATTCCTCTCATTTTTGGCCTGCAGAGTGGATCAGTGGGTGGGTGCTGAGAAGGAATGCACCCACCTCAGTGACCCCACACAAAGACAGCCCCAGGTGTAAACACAAACACACACAGGGGTCTGCAGGTGAGTTTGGGCACCTCTCTGGTGACCAAGGGCACCCCCAGCTTGGTGGTGAAGTGGAGAAGCCTAAACCAGTGGTGGAATTTTATTTTGTTTGGAGAAATAAGAGAAAGACAGCCTGTGCTGTGTCTTGTGTACTGGCCACACATGCCTACATGGATGCCCGTCTATAGCCTGGACACGCACACACACATTTCCCAGCTGAGCGCTCAGAGTTCTGTGCCTCAGGCCCTGTCCTAGGTCCTCAGGACACTGTGAAGAAAAGGTAACAGAAACCCCTGATGTCCTTGCAAGCTGGAAGGGCGCATTCAACAGATCACTGTTTAAAATGTGAACAATGTCATATGGTAAAAAGCACGCTGGATAGAAATAAAGCGTTGAAGCAGTGGCAGTTCTGGTGAGGTGCAGAGGGGCTGGGTTGCAAATGGGGTAGCTTTCCTGAGCAGGACACATGCAGGGAAGACTCAGAGGAGGCGAGGGGCTCGGCTGTGCCAGCATCTTAGTGCACAGGCCCTGAGACCCAAGCGTGTCTGGTCTGTTCAGAGGCTGGGTGGAGCCAAGATGGCTGTAGGAGCTGGGAGAGGAGAGGTGATGAGGGCACGGGCTCACAGGTGCACACACGCATATGCTCCCAGGCAGATTCATTCGTCATTGTCCATCCAGCCCCGCACGATCTAGGCTGTGAGTGTCTGTCCCTCCCGGTCCCTCCACACACACCCCCGGAAGGGGCGGCCCACCTGAAACACAATGCGGGATTTCTCCAGCAGGTACTGGGAGGTTATGGCACCAGAGATCACGCCCCTGGGGTGGAGCACAGTCAGTATGAGAGGTGGGGGAAGGTCTGGGGAGGGAATGGCGGCCAGGTGGCCCTGGGAGCTGCAGAGCTTTTGGGACCCTAATCACAATCCCACTCACCCTTCCAGAAAGATCTCCACGAACTTCCCAAAGCGGCTGGAATTGTCATTCCTGACAGTTTTGGCATTACCGAAGGACTCCAAGAGGGGTGTTGCTTCCAGGATCTGGGCCCAAAAGGAGAGGAAGGTTTGGGAGGCTTAGAATGTTCTGGAACATGGGTGTGAGGATGAGGGAACATCTAGACACAGGCTTCCCCAAGGATCCCCTCGTTGAGAGGTGACCAACTCCCAGGGCCTCCCCAGTAGCGATCACCCCATGCTGTCCAGCTACTTCTCAGCAAGCCCCATGCTACCTCTCCCAGCCCCCAACCACAGCCTCCAGCCCCAGCCCAGAGGAGACCTTGGATCCCTGCAGATCCTCCTGCTGTGGATGCCTCTTCCTGCCCATCCTGCCGACCATCACCACCCGTGTGAGGTGCGTGTGATACGCGTGCACGTGCATGCGCACGCGCACACACACACACACACACACACACACACACACACACTCTCATGCACATGCTCCAAGTACCTTTATCTTCAGGAGCACCAGTGAAGGAGGAAAGGGAATGAGGGACAAGAACAGAAGTGGTTTACTGACACACTGATCATCTCTCCCCCCAGGAAACCAAGGAGCCCAGGACCCAGGAGGAACACGCCAGTCCTCTGTGATGCAAACCTGTGAGCCTCAGTGACTCCAGGGCTCCAAGATGTGGGCATCCGATGTGGCCCTGGGATATTGGAGTTTCCTAGGTCTGCCTGCCACAAGGCTCTGGGGACGTCCTCTTTTCCCGGCCGCACAGCCATCAGGGCTGACAGTCCCCTGCGCTCCTCACCGAGCCCACCCTCTCCTGCTGTGTCCACACAGCCCTTGGAGGGCCCTCTGAAAACCCATGTTAGGCATGTGCCCTTCAGGGTGCCCACTTTCTTCAGGCTCCCAAACATTTTGTCTGACCTCCAAGGCCCAGCCCTGGCCAGCCCCATCCTGTCCCCGTCTCCCTCTCTTGTACCGTCCGGCCCTCCTCACTGTTCGCACCACACCGAGGCACGTTCCTGCCTCCTCCTGCCTAGGACATTAGCACCTGCTAGTCCTCCCGGAAGCAGGGCGGCCTCCTGGACCACCCAGCTTCTCTCCCTCTCAGCCCTCAGCATCGTTGTCGAGGAAGCCCCACTTGCTTTTCTGACTGCTTGGGCATCATCTATCTTCCCACCAAATGTCCACCCCTATGGGAGGGACCTATCTATGCACCTTTGCCCCCCCAGCATCTCCAGGGACTGTGCATAGTAGACCTTCAAAAACTCCCCTGAATGGGTGAGAAAGGTGAAAGATCTATGAGTAGAACCCCTGATGGGACAGTGACAAGCATGTGCTGGCAAGAACAGGAACTGTTTTTTGGCTAAGTCATTTCCTCAGGACGAAGTCTTAGGGAAGAAGGAGGAGAGGCCCCATCCGTGTAAAAATCACACCTGTGATCCTGGGAGTGGTGCCAGTCTCTCCATCTGTTTACACACCACCCTTTTAGTCCCGGACCTGCTGTGCCCATTGTATAGAGAGGAGCAGACTGGTTCTGGCCTGCTGCTGTTCAGTGAGTCAAGGTCTGACTGGGCATTTGGCGTGTGTGCCACAGCTGGCTGGGCATTATCACTGAAAGCTCTAAAAGGTTCGCCATCAGTGCTTTATCCAATTCCTTAGTCTGGGAGCCCCTGGAGGGGACCTGCAGGTGGGTGGCCCAATTCCTTTTTTCTGATGCCCAGCACGGGATGGGCATGAAGCCAGGAGCTGAAAGAGAAGACTCCTGGGCTGGAATGGAGGGGCAGAGACTGTGGCCAGCCAGGGCACAGCATTCTCCACACTACATGATTAGCTTCATGGAGGACACATGGCCAAAACCTGTCCAAGGAGAAGGAGTCCTGACCCCTGCTGGGAGGTCTGAGTCCTATGGCACCCGTGGCACCATATGGCTGCTCAATGGGATGATGGTCATACGGGGGGAGGATGGGAAAAGATAAACAATGTTTCAGATGCAGGATCCAGCCATGCCTAAAACTGACCCTAGATCGGGACTGTCCAATGACAAGCAGGCCAAAGCTAAGGCTAGGAAAGCAGCCCCACCGCAAACTGCTCGCAGTCATGGTCTTACATCCATGATGGGCTACACAGGAACTCTCAGACTCCGCCGTCTTCACTGCAGCTCTCTACCATGTTCTAAATCTCAGTTCATCCATTAGCTCGCACTGGGACAGCAGGCAAATCAACTCCCATCCCAGGCCTCAGTTTCCCACACCTAGTGGGCACCTGTTCTCAACAAACTCGCTCCCTAACAGCCCTGCCTACCTCTCTGCTGCTGGGAGGCTGAACGGCTGTGGTCACGTTCAGACTGAGGGCACTCCCACGCCTGTCTGGTCCTTTGGAGGATCATTAGGTGGCTCTAACACATGTCCAGAGCCAGGGTGTACTATGCCACTGCTCTGGCCTGAGCTCCTGTCCTTCCGTACCCGGGCTCCATGCGGCTGCTGTGCAGTTCCTGAAATGCTCCAGTTACTCAGACTCGAGCCTTTGCCCATGCTCTGTCCTTGGTCCTGTACTCTTCCTCGATGTGGTTGGGCTACGCTCGCAACAACAATCCTCAACACTTCCCACCCTCCTCTGTTTTTTCCTCCCCAACACAGCACCGTTTTGCAAATAGGAAGTGTGATCAAAATAAACGGTCGATGTTTAAGTTTTAAAAATTTATTACAGCAAAAGACATTGCTAGACCAGCAACTTAGCTCAGTGGCACCATGCCTACCTCACAAGCTCAAGGTCCTGAGTTCAATCCCCGGTGCCAAAAAAAGACAAATTGTTATTGATCTCACTCAAAACACTCTTCACTCCAAGCACATTTACCCTGTAGTTCTTGGTGTCTTCTGAAGCAGTTCTAGGAGCCTTCTTTTGGGATGACTTTATGAAGTGGCATGAAAAAAATCCAGTGAATGCTGCTGCCAAGTGCCATCCAATAGAGAGGTGGGCTCATAAAAATATGACGGTGGATTTTCCTCTATCCTAATCAGAAAATCTGGCACTCTGCAACTTCTAGCTCTTTCCAAAAATCAAAATGATGGGCCGGGGATTTAGCTCAGTGGTTCCGGTGCCTGTCTTGCAAGCCCACGGACCTGGGTTCGATCCCCGGTAACCACATACAATACTGGGCATGGAGACTCACCCCAGCAGCAACCAGTACCATATACCACAGTGCCGGGCGTGGTGGCTCACACCTGTCATCCCAGCACTCAGGAGACAGAGGCAGGAGGATTGCTGTGATGTGAGTTTGAGGCTGAGCCCAGGGCCAGCCTGAACTACCAAGTGAGACCCTGTCTCAAAAATCCTAAAAAAAAAAAAAAAAATCAAAATGATCATGAAAAGTAAATATTGTGAAGTCAGGATACTGAAGTAGCCATGACAGCACAAATACAGATGTGAAACAGGACTCCCAGAACTGCTTAAGAAGCTGCGAGAATGAGGGCATAAAAGTGTCTGGAGTGAGGAGTATTCTGAGGGAGATTAATGGCAATGTATCATTTACTGTAATATATTTTTAAAAATTTAAACCTTAACTATTTTTTATCATACCACATGTATCACATACTTATACATGTTTTCCTTTCTGCCCTCTCCACTAGAATGGAATTCCCACAGGAGTGAACACTTGTCTGATTACTGCTGTGCCCTCTATGTGCCCTCTATGTGCTGGCACATAGTGGGTCCTCAACAAACTTCTACTGAAGGAGTGGATAGGCTTCTGACACTCTCCAGAAGTGGCATTCTCCTCATCAGCAGACATCTGACCCCGCGCAGATCCTGGCCTGCTGTCCTCTGGCACCCCCAGGTTGGCATCTGCTGTGTCCCAACCTCATGCATCATCACCCCTCAACCTGCCATGCCGCTCAGTGGGGGCTGGGGACTGTACAGCCTCTGTGTGTGAGAATAGGATAGCCTCAGGGCTGTAACTGGAAGGAGAGGCCAGGCTGGAGAAATGGGCCAACTTCTCCCAGTCATGTGTCTCTGCTCTGACATAGGATGGATACGTGACCACTTCCCACCCCCCATGGCTTCCCTTAGAGGGATGCCACAAAGAGCGTCCGTGGGGCAGCCCAGCCCTCCAAAACTCAGCCTCCTCACTGCCCTAGTTAGGCCAAGGAGCCTTGGCTCCTAGGATGCATGAATGCTTGACAGAAGGTGTAGGTGAAAGCCAGGTTTTCACTAAAGTTCAGCCAAACTCGCTGATTATGACTCCACCTCATCGTGACTCCATCTCAGCCAAAAGCAGGACTGCCTCTTCAATCAATCTACAATGACCCGCCTCTGTGCATGCTTCAACCAATCCGCAACCATCCCCGCTCGTATGTTTATGCCCTCTACCATTTACTATAAAAATGACTGTATTTTGTATTAAAGGTAGAACAGTTCTTGAAGGGCTCCCCAAAGTCTGCATGGTGACTGTGCCCTCACCCTCCTGGTCCGGACCTCTGAACCTGATCCTTGGCCATGTACCACCCAGATGCCAAGGATGACACCAAGAAGGTCCTGGGGAGATGGGCTGACAAAGCAAGGAACAGAAAGACTCACCTGCTGCATGACATCCCGCTTCTGGTTCATGGCAGCCAGGTAGCGCAGAATCAGCTTGGTGGCTTCGGTTTTGCCAGAGCCGCTCTCTCCACTGACCAGGCAAAGGGCACAGGGGGCTTCAGTCTTTCACCCCCCTGTTGATTCCCTCCAACCCACCATAAAGGAAGGGGGTGGGGGGAGCAGTTGGTTTCCAGGTGCCTGAGGCCTGGCTCACCTGATGATAATGCACTGGTTCTGTTTGGCATCGAGCATTTTGGCGAAGGCGAGATTAGCAATTGCAAAGAGGTGTCTGTCAAGACAAGCCATTAGATTTCACTAGAAAAAGCTTCACTGGTGTGCTCCCAAACTTCCCCAGGGTTGGGTAGTGGTAGTGACAACAGGATGTCTCCATCCAGCCAAGCAGCCAATCCTGTCCACCCTTGCCCTCTGGAGTAAATGCCCATCCTAAGCCACAGTGGCTTGCAGGGAGGGCCATGGCAAGGTGTGGGGAGAGAAGAGATTTTCCAAGCCTAGAGAGGGGCCCAGGAACCCCCAGAGCAGCCCTCTCCATCCCTGCAGACACTCACGGGGGATTATCTCCCAGGGCCCTCCCGTTGTACTGCTGCACCTGCTCCGGCCCATAGATCCCGAACATTTGGTATGGGTTCACGGACACCAAGATGCTGCCGATGTACGTCTGCTGGCAGATGACGGCGTCAGTGTTGGGCCTCCTGTGGCCCTTCCTCTCCTCCTCTGGGAGCTTAGGTATCACAAAGGCTGAGGCTGGGAGCCGTGTGAGGGGACCATGAGACCACGACTCTGCCAAAGTGGCTAGGTCACTTATTTGTGGTCAGGAACAGGCTCCAGGTCATCTGCTACATGTTGAAGTCAGACCTCTATTGCCTGGAGTTGGGGACCTCAGGGCATGTGTAGCAGTCAGGGCCTTCTGGGTAACCTGAATTTCTATGACTCCAAGGCTATGGTCCTGTCTTTCTGAGTTCAGGGATTTCCTGCTCATCCCTTTGGCTACCCCCACTCCATGGATCCTAGAACACTGGACATTTTATCTGTCAGGCCTCCACTGTGGGTATGTGTGGAGGGGTGCCATGTTTCTGGACTCCCCATCCCGATGTCTCTGTAGTGTCCACCATTGTAAGACTACGTTTGAGGACTTCCAATTCCATAGTTCTGTACTATTCTATATGCCAAAATGGTGAAATCCTAGAGCTCAAACTTTAACCCATAGTTTTGGGCTGGGTGAGAGAAACTTTAATTCCACCCAACCCCAGGAAGCATCTTCCTCCCCAACCCAGACCCAAAGCAGGCCAGTCCCAGGGCTCACATAGATGAGGTTCTGTTCAAATCTGGTCTTGAGATTGGACAGCACAGTGGTCTCCTGGAGGTCTCTAGAAGAACACAAAGATGGGTTATTAGTGTAGTGTCCTTAGGGTCCCCTCTGCACTCAATGCCTTGGTCAAGAGGCTGAGTTTCAGTTTCTGACACCTTGGGGAAGTTACTTCACCTTGCTGTGCCTTAGTTTCTTAGTTTTTTGTTTTGTTTTATTTAAATTTTTTGTTTCTTTTTTGGGGGGTGTACTGGGGATCAACCTGGGGACTTTGTGCTTGCGAGGCATATGCCAGAAGCACTGAGCTTAATCCCTAGCCCGTTTTTGTTTGTCTTAAGACAAGGTCTGCTATGCTGTTCAGGTTAGGCTTGAACTCATTATATAACCCAGATTGGCCCTGAACTCACTGCAATCCTCCTGCTTTAGCCTCCTGAGTGCTGAGACTACAGGTATAGTCACCACACCCAGCTGCCTCAGTTTCTCAAGCCTTCCAGCGCACACAATCACTGTTCCTACCACCTGGGAGTGGGAGGGCCTCATAAAGCAGCAGACTGAATCACTGTGATGAGATCCCAGTGGGGACTAGTATAGCTCTCACGTGCTGGGCATCTCCAATGTGCCAGCGTCCTCACAGCCACCCATTCCAGACACAGAGAAGGGAAGCAATGTGTCGAGAGTCCCCGGCCAGTAAGAGATAAGGCAGAAGTCTGAACGAAGGGCTGTCCGACTCTCAGAGCTCTGACTTGCACATAATTGACCGTTAGTAACATTTCATGACACCCATATGCAGACAGGGAAACTGAGGTCCTGCAAATGTTCTGGGAGGTAAATAGGAGACACTGTCTTAGTGTGAGGAACCACAGGGACACTCCCCGGCCCTGCGCACTCACTCCAGCTGTGTCATGTCCTCCACACCGTCCTCCTTGCGCTCTTCGCAGCTCCGCACAGAAGGCAAGTTTCGAATGGAGTGCATCTGTGAGGGAGATTTGGAGTTGGTAGCCTGGGTCACGCAGAGTCGCAGGCTTGGACAGACTGAGACCTGTTCCCACCATCACAGGACCAGGCTTGGTGGGTTCTGTAGGCTTCCTCAGCACAGAATACTGGCCCGCGCTCCATTCGTACAACCCTCACTCACAGATTCAAGCTGTCTTCAATGCCCACGTATCCCTGAAGCAAGTCTCTGTGAACTCCACATCTGTGCTGGGGGCAAGAACACACACACACACACACACACACACACACGCACACGTGTTCAGGCCCCACGACCTCAGCTCTCCCTGAGCTGAGACCCCTCCTTCAGGCAGACTCATGTGTGGTGACTTCACGTATATCTATGTTCTAATGCATGCCATCTCCAGGAGGGCCAAGATGAGTCTGCTTCTGGGCTGTAGCCCTGTGTAAAGCGCCACACGTGGTGGCTTTGCAGCTCTCACTATTCCCACGCACGCCTGTGATATTGCGGAACTCTTATGGACATGCATGCAGGCCCTTGGCAGTGGGTTGGGGGCACACACATGCAGGTACACATGTGGGAGTGTTAACATGCTCTTAATGTTAACATGCTCTTAATGTCCACTGGTTTGTGCACCAAGCAGAGATTTGGGGTTCTTTCCACCCTAGGGGCATTCATAATGGAAGTCCTCATGCCACCTTCAGGCTGAAGAATTTCCACAGTGACAATGCTCATTAACATGCACACATGCAGAGTAGGCAAATAACCTAGGATGCCATGTCTGCTTAGACTTTAGCACAAGCTCACTTTTCTATTTGGTTGTGGTAGACATGTGTGTCCAGGCACACAGGCTTGCAAAGCTTTGCGTGCGTCTTCAAGCACACGTATTTGCACCCTCAGCCTTCCCCTCCCAGCGGCTCCCTCCCTGGGCAGACGACGAAAGGGGACACCAGAGGCCCTGTGTGCTTCGTGCCCGTCACAGGGCTGCTAAGTAGAACACAAGTATCATCCTTTCGGCCTTGGCCTCAGGCCCACCCATCTGCCCATGTGCTCACAGCAGCCACAGACCCTGAATAATTCAGCCACTCACGTATTCCAGGGTGAGGAGGGCCCAGGCATCCTTGCCCCTCACCCCTGGGCGCCCTGCGGCCCGCTCCCGCAATGCTGCAGCCCACACAGTGCGGGGCACCCGTCGCCGGGGCCAGGGTCCCCCCAAAAGCCAAGCTGGCCCAGTTGCCATTGTCAGGCACGGCTGGCTGGCTGCTCCATGGGGCACTGTCTGAACAGGCTGAGAAACACGCGCCACCCGCTTGCCCCGCCCATCGAGGCTGTCCCGAGGGAGGCTCCGGTGACCACCCGCCTCCTTCAAGGGCCATCCGGCAGTGGTTCGCATTCCACCTTGAGTGTGGCAGCCAGAACCAGGCACAGCATGCTCCAGACAGGCTGCCGGCCCTGTGTCCCCCAGGGGACCCAAGCAGACCTCAGCCTAGCCTCCATCCAAGGAGGAGCCTCTGGGTCTCACTCCCCCCACTCTGCACTGAGGGGACCGGAAGTTGGGTACTGAGCCCTCTCCCTCTCTCTGTCCAGAATCCTTCAGCCCAGGAGACTGTAAAAGGCAGCAGGTCTCGGGAGGCAGAGGCAGGAGGATTGCTGTGATGTGAGTTTGAAGCTGAGCTCAGGGCCAGCCTGAACCACAAAGCGAGACCCTGTCTCAAAAAACCTTAAAAAAAATTAAAAAAAAAAAAAAATGGCAGCAGGTGCCTGAGGAGAGAAAGCACTCCAACCTGGGGTCAGGAGGAGGCATGAAAACAAGGACAGGGATGTGGGAGTGGGACAAGGGTGGGTAGGCAAGTCCTGAACTTTGCACTAAGCTTGGCTGAATCCTCTGTGGGGAACCTGGGGCTGCCTAAGCCAGGGTGGACAGGGGCAGGACAACTCAGGGCCCCATCTAGGACTAACCAAAAAGATCTTTTCCCCAAAGTAATCCAGCAGAAGTCCCTGCATCTCTGCCATTATGTCTGCCTGCAATGGGTATCCCTGGTGCAATACTCAAAGACCTCGGGTGGTCCTGGCTATTTTCCCAACCTGTGGATGGTGGACCAAGGCCTGTGCAGGAAGCAGCTTGCCAAGGTTGCAAAGGACTCCTCAGGCTACCTCTTGCCCTGTTTGTTAGACCAGAATCTCCACGCCCTCCATCTGTACGTGTCCTGTGTCCCATACCTTGTTCTGCCAGCTTTTGGGGCCAACCTCTTTCCAAGGGACTCTGAGAGACCGCAAGCCAACTCCAGGGCCCAGGCGGTGAGACTGACGATGGGTGTGTATTTGCGGCCAGCGTAGGTGGGCATCTGCCCGCAGCCAGAGGCGAGGCCAGTGCAGACTGCAGGCTTGGGGCTCTGGGCCACGCTCAGGTTCTGGGGTTGGCTGTTCTGGGGTCTTCAGGGGCACAGGCCCAGCTCGCTGGAAAGAAGTCAATTTCCGCACCTGAGGCATGACCACGGCAAAGCGTCCAGGGCACGCCTGGGGGCGCTCCCCCATCTTGGGGAGGGGCTCTGGGGGCCCAGTGGGTGCCAAGGGGGCTGGGGCTCTGGGCAGCGTCTTCCAGCGGCGCCACGGTGGCCATGTTGCCCTTGCCTGGTCACATGTGGCCAGTGGGTATGACAGGCTGAGCCGTAACACCTTCTGCTCTCTGCCCACATCCTCGGGCGGTGTTAAGGTCCAAGTCCCAGGCTCTGTTGGTGCCTGGGGGTCTGTCACGGTAGCTTCTTCAGGATGTGCAGGGTTTGGGCAGGCTGATTTGGGGAGCTGTCCAGGCCCTGGTTCCTGGTGTCTGCCCACAAAGACACTGGCTGAGTCGTCGGTCTGGTCCTCAGGCTGCGGAGCAGAGGACGGCAGGGGGCCCATGGGCTGAAGGAAGGGATTCTTGGGCAGAGGGGATGCCTTGGAAAAGCCGCGAAGGCTGCCCACACCTCCAGGCCAGGGGGAGGGCGGGCGCTGGGTGGGAGGCACATCCTCGTCCCAGCTGGGAAGCAGTGGGGGCACCGTCCAGGGTGTGTCAGAGTCCTCAGGTTCCTGCTGGCTCTCCCCGTGCTCTGGGGGTCTGGCAGCCACTCTCCAAGACCCTGCGCCGGGAGGCCGGTGGAAAGGCTGGAGCACTCGAGGCTTCACTGCGCGGGTAGGTGGTTCGCTGAGGCGCCGCCATGTGTGCGGGACGCGCAAGGGTAAGTTGAGGGATCGCTGTCTTGGATGGTGACCCAGCAGAGGAGGTCGCGAGGGCAGGCGGGGTGAACCCAGCACAGGTGAGCCGGGTGGACCCAGGTGCCGTGTGGCTCGGTGAGGGACCAGGGGCTCCCGCAGCGACCGAGGTCGGCGAGACGGGGGTGGGAATGGGGGCTGGAACGGGCCCCTGCGGAGGGACAGCTGAGGGGACAGGGGGCCGAGGGGTGAGAGGTAGCCTGGGCCTGGAAGGCTCCTCAGTGAAGGCTGGGGCGATGGCAATGGGGTCCAGGCTTGCCTCCTCGACGCCAGTGGAGAGGCCCCAGGGAACCCGAAGGCCGTCCCTGCTCGGCGGCGCGAACCCCGGAACGAAGGCCGGGGCACAGGGAAGGCCAGCAGGTCGGGGGGCACCTCGGGTCTCGCAGGAGGAGGCTCTGCGAAAGCCCACCAGTTTGCCAGCGGCGGAAGGGGAACATGGGCGGGGGCCGCCCAGGGCGGTGGGTGGCGGCGGAGAGATTCGTAGGGCGAAGAAGGAAGGGGCGGGCCCGGTGGCGGCGCGGAGAAAGGCGGAGCGGGCGGGGTGCTGGGATTAGGGGCCCGCCGGGACGGGGGCGGGGAGAGGAGCGCGCTCCAGTGGGCGAGGGCGCGGGGCGCGGGCGCGGGCACGCGGGCGGGCACGGGCGCGGGGGCGGGCGCGCGCGGTCGGTGGGAGTTGTTGTTGTTGCGCGCCTGCGGCCGCGCGCGCCTCAACACGATGGGCGTGTTGGGCCGGTCAGGGTCCATGCCCGCCAGTTTGTAGCCGAAGCGCTTATAGGCCGCCTCCCTGACTGCGGCGCTGCGCCCTAGGGCCCGCTGGCTACTCCTGAGCCGCGGGATGGGCTTCTTTTCCGACAGTGTTTTCTTGAGGAACCGGGCCAGCGACGTGGCCGGGCGGGGCGCGGGGCGGCCGAAGTCGGGGCTGAAGCCCAGGCCGCGGGGCGCCCCGAAGGCAGACAGCGCGCGCTGCAAGTTGCGCTGGCGCGGCGTGAGAAAGGGCCAGTAGGGGTGGCCGTAAGGCGGCGCGGCCCCTGGGACCATCTCTTCCTCATCCTCCTCCTCGTCCGCATCCCCCAAGGGCAGCGGGATATCCAAGGAGGGGGGCAGTGGGACATCCAACTTCTCCTTCCCGAACAGCTTCACTTGCGGCCGCGGAAAGAGGCGGAACTTGCGGATAAGGGACAGCTTCGACCTGGCTGGCTTGTCCATGCCCTGCTGCTCGAAGAAGGCAGAGCTAGGCAGACGAAAGGAGGTGCCCTGGCGCTCCCCGCCTGCCTCTTCTGGCTCCTCCAGCTCCACGATGTCATCCATAGGATGGGCGTATGGGTTGTGAGGCGACAAGATGGGCGGTGGTACCCAGGGGTATGCAAAGGCCGAATCTTCTGGGTAAAGATAGGGCACGCCCGGGGGATGGATGGCTTCATCCCCTCCACTGTAGATGCCTTCGGCATAGGGAACAGTGTAGGGGATCCCATAGGGGTCGAGGTAGGGCGGGCTGTAGGGAGCCTCGTATGGCAGGTCATAGGATGGGTAGGGCACGTCATAGGGCGCATAGGGATCCAGGTAGTAGCTGTAGGGGTAGCCTTCGCCTTCAAGTCCGTCCTGGTAGCTGTAGGGGGATGAGTACCCAGATGGAGGCGCGTATGGGGGTTCATAGTCATCGTAGCCATAGCCGTGGCCCGGGAAGTAGGTACCGCCATAGTGGTCAGGGAAATAGTAGTTGTAGAGGTCCTCAGGTGGGTACCCGTAGGGGTAGTCAGTATAGGGTGGCCAGGCCGGACTGTAGGGACCATAGCCAGCCAGATAGGGCTCTCGTTCTTCGTAGTGGTGCAGCGATTGCTGGTCGTAATAGTCATCACCCTCGCGGTGGTAGTCATAATATTCACCCAGGTCCTGGAAACCTTCTAATCCATACAGCGACTTTCGAGAGCCTGAGTGCCTGAAAGGTGCCTCGTCCTCAAAAGGCAGGAAGCCCACGGGCTCTCCAGAGGAGTAGATGCTGTGGCTGCGGGGAAATCTCCGGAGCCGGCCTCCGTGCCGCAGGATCTCGGCCCCTGATGGGAAAGGCAGCTTGCGGGAGCCCATGCGCGAGTCGGAGCGCTGGAACCAGGCGTCCAGCGTGGCCTGTTCGCTGCCAGACTCCTCGGCCTTCTTGAGGAGGAACTTCTTGGTTAGCCAATTAATGGCTGTGGACGCCTTGCTGAGTGATCGGGCGCGAGGCCGGAGGCGGCCATAGCCCCGCCGGCCTGGGAAGCGGATCACCATGAAGGACGGCTTCTTGCCCTTCATCGCCCGCTTCTTCTTGCCCATGCGCATCTGTGTCATGAGCTTCGATGTGGACTTGAGTACAGTGCGGGCCTTCTTCTTGCGTTTGGTCTTCTGGGGACCAGTATGGAGGCCCCAAAAAAAGGCTGATGCACTCCGGAACTGGCCCTTCTTGGAGATCTTGGGCGTGCGGTCTCGGAAGCCCATGAACAGCCGAGATGTACCCTTCAAGCTCCGTTTGGGTTTCTCAGGCTCTGGGGCCTTCTTCCCCTTCTTCCCTTTCTTGGCTTTCTTTTCCTCCTCATCTTCCTTCGCCATGATGGCCTCCTGCTCCTAGTGGGCCTGGGGCCTCTGGCACAGGTTCAGGGACTTGGAGACACAGGGACGTGCTAGGTCTCCTGCCTGCGGCTGGACACACGGCCTCCTCTGTCACCCAGCAGGCGGGACTGGCCAGAGTGGCTTGGGAAGGGACAGGGCCAGCATTCTGGGAGGGTGGATCCATAATTCATCTCCTGAGGAGCCGCCTTGGGTTTCACCTTCAAGCAAGTAGTGGTGGAAAGTTCGTGGGTGTTGTTTACCAGGCAGGGAACCCTGGGGAGGCCTGTGCTGGGGGAACATCCTGGCCTTACAGTCACCATGACAACAACTGTGCTGACTGCTGAGGCCCTTTCTGTCCTTCAGCGGGCTCATCTCCTCTCAGTGCTTGGGGCACTGTGCCCCAGACAGGGGACACTATCGTAGAACACCCGTTACCCTTGCACCATGCCTGAGGTAGAAAAGGGTCTCCTGAGCTCAGCGTGCGATGGTTGGAGCCCACCAAGTTATGTGGGAAGGGAACCTTGAACTTCCAAGAGAAGAGAGAAGTGGGCAGGGAAGGTGCTGCAGTCAGTGTAACAAGAGACAGCAGCGCTCAAGAGCTGAATAATGCATCTGGGAGAGCCTGGCTGCCACAGCTCAGAGCAGGGCAGGGGGTGTTGCACGCAGGGGGCCTCCGCAGCCACTCTGTCTCCCTGTCTGCCTCTCCTCTGCCCACTGTTGCTGCCTCTCCCTATGATTTTGCTCTCTTCCCCCAGACTCACCAGAGCCTGTGAGAGACCAGCCTTTCAGAGAGCCTGTGTCTAGGGCCAGGGGTGCATGGTGAGGTAACCTCTGGGAGCAGACGGGTGCTGGATGGAAACCGGGGCGATTAGATGGCATCCTGGGCAGGGGGCATGCAGGGAATGGTCACCTGCAGTGTAGATTTTGAGGGGATGGCCACTGTCCCCGCCATCTCCTTCCATGCTGCCCACTTTCCTTCCTCTCTGGCTGTTGCTGCTGCTTCCATGAGGGAAATCAAAGGAAGGAGGAGCTGGCCTTTCTGAGCCTAGAGAGCTGACGTCCCTGACATCCGCCCCTGTCCCTGCCCTCAGTGAGCACGATTCCAGGGTGATATGTGGGCCAGGTGTGTCACACAGAGATTCACAGGATTTTCTCAAGGCCTGAGGGGTAGAAACTGGTCCTGTCTCCACTTTCCAGCTGAGTAAATCTAGCTCCAGTGTACGGAAAGATGTAACTTTTAGCATGTTCCTTGGGCAGAACTCCAGGAGTGGTTGTGCAAGGTTCCAGGTGGACACCGTGCCCTTATCATGGTCACAAGTGTTACTGTAGTCTTGCAGACGAGACCCATTAATCAGACTGTGATTTAGGGGTTACTATGTGTTATTGGGAGTTACTGCATAGCTTCTTCTGGGAACTGTTCAAGGTTGAAGATGACACGCTGTTCTCTACATTGCTACTTTTGTATCCAATGCATAATAAAGAAGTTGTTGAAAGATGGATCAGGGTTCAGTCCCCAGATGTTCCCCCTGTCATTTCTCTTGAAACTCTTCCAAGAGAAACTCATCCGTGAGTGCCTCCTTTCCTTCAACAACCCGAATTAACACCAATAGAGATAGTGACTTGTTCAAGATCACTTAGCTGAGGAGGGCAGAACCCAGGTCCTACCCAGGCATCCAGCCCACTTAAGCCTTACATGTTGGACCATCATCTAGGTGAGAAGTCTATGCACCGGACAGAGGAAGGGACTTGGTGAGCTGACCCAGAGAGTGAGTTCTACAGATCCCAGCCTCTGCTTCAGGTACTCAGGAGTAGCAGGAGCCAGTCCCTTATGGTTCATCCCTCGGCACTGGCTGTGTGTTGATTATGTAACACACTGTCTTAAATGCTGGAGGTCTCAGAGGTGAGTGGAGCAAGATATAACCTCTGCTTTCAGAGCTCCCAGTCACAGACCTTAAACTAAGAGTCAGAGCATCCAGAAGAGCTGTGAAGGTCAAAGCATGACCCCAGTGGCCAAACACCATACTGCAGGTCCAGGAAAGCTCTCCTAAGAAGGTGGGCCAGAGCCAAGATCTGAAGGGTGGCCAGGAGCTGATGACATGGAAGAGGGCCAGTGTTGCAGGTAAATGGAAGAGCATGTATGAAGGTCAGCTGGTGACAGTCCTACGACTGGAGTAGGTGTGTGGAATGTGAAGCAGCAGGCAGAGACTGGCCTCTCCAGACTAGGGGGCAGGGCAGGACTTTGGTCTGTATCTCTGAAGTAGTGGGGAGCCACAGCACGGCTTTAAGCTTTGAGTAGTGCTGTGAATGAGATTTGCATTTTAGAAATAATAACCAGTACTGCTGAGAGTTTCTATGTAGTGGGCTAGGCACTAGAATATCTCACTAGATTTTCACATATGTGAGACTGGAGTTCCTCCCAGCTACTGGACGAAGGGCTCTGTCTTAGAGGTTAAATTACTCAGCGAAGAACGCATGATGAGGACATGGTAGGGCCTCTGGCTGCAGGGCCTGGGTTCAGAACTCCAGGCCACACAGAGCTTATTCAGCTTTCATCACAATTTTCCAAAGTACATACAGTTATCCTTATTTTACAGTTGAGAAAAACAGACTCAGAGAAGTTAGTAAGCAGCCCGAGACCACACGGCCAGAAACTGGATTTGAGCCCAGGCCGTCTGGCTGAAGTGTATCAACCACAATCTCTGCCTCTTGGAAAGAGGACTGGAAAGCCGTTACTGGACCACTGCAGGGAGGCAGGGGCGGCGCTAACTGAGGCAGGGAGAGGGGTAGGTGGCTCGGCTGGTGATAGCACAGTGGTAGAGCAGTGGACGGATTCAGGATGAGGTCCAACAGGCTGGCCCTTGGGGGGTTGGAAGGCACTGGGCGACAGCATAGCCAGGAAGCATGGCTAGGCTTGGTACAACTGGACTGTCAGAGAATGTGTTCTGAGGTGAGGCGAGGGGTGTGGGACATGTCTCCCAGAGATAGAATGCAGCAAAGAATCATGGACATGGTTGTTCCCAGCCCTGGAACTTGGAGGGACAGACATCCTGCACATCAGGGGAGATGTGGGATGGGATGAGAATGGGAGATGGGAACCTTCCAGGAAAGGGACAGGATGCCCCGTCTCCAGTGCTGGGTACAGGAAGAGGCAGGGAGGGACACAGCCAGTCATGCTGTGGGTTCAAAGCAGTCACTACATGGTCTGGGGATGTAGCTCAGGGGCGCCGCACCTGCCTTGGAAGTTCAAGGTCCTAAGTTTGATCCCCAATAAAGAAAAAAATAAATAAAATGAAATAAACATTTAACATGTGGTCACTGGAGGGACCAGGGATTTAGCTCAATGGCACTGTACCTGGCTCACAAGTGCAAGGTCCTGAGTTCAATCTCCAGTACGGGGGAGTGGTGACTGGAGATAGGGGTGAGGCTCAGTTGTGGAGCCGCTTTTCTAGTATGTGGGAATAGAGTATTCACAGCAAGTGAGGGAGGAGAGGGTGGCAGGCCAAGGGAACCTGAGGCAGTTTGGGAGTTGCAGGGTGGTACCCAGTTCTTGAGACAGATGAGCTTGGAGTTTTTTTCCAAAATGAGAATGAATATACAGACGTTGTACAAGCACACAGATGTTCTCCTTGGCTTTACAGATGAGTTTTCTAAAGCTGCAGGCCAGCCTGTGCTCCGGAGCACTAGCCTGGGCTGAGCACACACTGCTGCCTGCAGATGGGCTGAGTGAAGCTGTAGGCCTCTCCTGTGCTGGCAGGGGAGGTAAGTGATGGGACCCAGTCCTGGAGATCACCTTGGCAGCATGGGTCAGGGACCTTAGAGATTGCTTAGAGGGCTTCCCAGCCAAGGGCCACTAAGCTGCCACGTCATTTTGACTTGGGCATGTAGAGCTGAACAGTCCCTCTCACACAGCACAACCATGCTGGTCACAGACCCAGAAAGCCCAGGCCACAGCACATGGGGACGTCACAGAGAGCAAGCTCAGCAGACAAGTTCACACTCGGATAGGAATATGTGGCTGAAGCCATGGACCTGAGCCCTCAGTCTGAGGCCCCCAGGCCTCTGCCTGCATCTGTCACCCTTTCCCAGCCAGCCTGAAGGCAAGAAAAGGCTCAGATCTACTCCATGAGCTCAGGGTCTCCTGACCTTTCCCTGGGCTGAGGCTCTGCCTCTAAGGCCAGGAGTGGGGATGACTGTCACAAGGCAGAAACCCTGTTAGCCCTTACGGCCAGGCTATGGGGAGCATCAGAAAGGGCCGCCACATGAAGCCATCAAGCATTTATTTACCCGTTGTGGCATTCCACAGCCACCAGGGCACCATCCCTGAAGGACAGTGTGTGGCTCCAAGGCCTCGGCTCAGGGCAGACCCCGAGAGATGCTCCACCACTGCCCCTTACCTGGGTCCTGTGGCCTGTTCCCTGCCTGCATGCCGCTTGACGGGGGTCCTGTGTCTGGCCCAGGAACACAGGCAGCAAACAGAGCTGCTCTGTCACAGGAAGGGGAGGAAGCTCTGCCCATCACGGCAACCGCCTGGGCCTATGTATATTTAATGATGTCTATTATTCTTGTTTTGTCTCTGGAAAGGAGCGAGCAGCTGATGGGAGCAGGGAATAGCCCAGAAGGCCAGGCAGGGGCTCACCCCACGTCTGCTCAGGCCCTAGTCCTCCATCCCTCCTGACGGCTGCGTAGAACCTGTGCCCTCTATCTCCAAAGGCACATCTGCTGCGGGAGGCCTCCCCCTTGCTCTGGACTCATGGCCATGTAGCTTTGAGTGCTTCTGCATCTTCCCACAGGGAAATGCCACAACTGTACATAGGCAGCACAGCAGCCCCTCCACCTCGGGCCTGAGGTCACGGAAAACATAAGCACTTACAGAGGAGTCTTTCTACCACTTCAGAACAGTCACAAGAGCCTCCTGTGCCCACTCCTCCCCGCTGGCAGCTGGGCTTGGTCTTCAGAGGGGCATACTAGGTATCAGCAGCCCATGCCAGCCCTCCACATCTGGGATAGAGCTGACCGGCCTCCTCCTAGTCACCCCAGGCCTCCACCCTAGTCACCCCAGGCAGGCCCAAGCCACACACACTTTCTGATGGCCAGGTTCATTGCTGCCCCATCTCCCTAGTCTACCTGACAACAGGGTCCAAGTTTAAAATTTCCCTCTGCCTGGATGGGAATAGTTTTCTATCCTTTATTTCAGAAAAGAGAACAGAGATCATGGGTCTTAGAGAGAAAATAGAGCCCAAACTTGGCAATCCTTACCCTAGCTGTGCAGGGCCAGGGTCTTGGACTTTGTGCTGGGCAGGGGCTGCCCTTGGAGGGGGTATGAAGGGAGGCACTTTAGGACCACTCAGGCTGTGGGGAACATGACCTGGATCCCACCCAGGGAATTCATGTCCCCAAAGGCCAAGAAGCCAGCGGGAGCTGAGGAAATGAGATGCCCTCAAGGACCAAGACAGGTCCCGAGCCACCCCAATGCTGAGCCTGCCAGTGGCTTTAGGCTCTGGTGAGGGAGTAAGCGGGCACCTTGCTCTCTGAGTCTCCGAAGGGGCCAGGAACAGGAGCCCCATCAGAGGGGTCAGGCTCACAGGAAATGTCCCTGGCATAGCCTGAGCCCCCAACCTCAGGCCTCTGCCCCACACTCTTCATCATTTGCCTACTGAAGAAGCTTCCGGAAACAGTAGACGGGAGGGTCCTCCTGGGGCGCATGTAGCTGTATTTTTCCTGTTTGGGTTTTGGTGGGTCCCGATGGGTCCAGCTCCCCAGGAGATAAATCTGGCTCAGCAAGCTGCTACTTCTTCACAATCTGGATGACGTCTTCATGCTCCATGGTATGGGTCAGCCCCACGCGCTGGGGGCTGTATTTGGTGCTGGTGCCCTGGACAGGAATGGGGCAGAGGAAAGGGGCATGTTAGTCTCCAGACTGGCTGAGGCTGGAGAAAGCTAAGGGAGAGCTGGGGCGCGGGGTGCTGGAGGAAAAGTGGAGCCCCAGAATAGCAACCCAGCTAGACTCGACAGCAGGATGACCCCAGTGTCCTGACCATCCTGAATCCAAAGTGGGGAGGGCTGAGTCTAGCGGGGGTCAACATACACACTTCAAGGAGCAGGAGAGACACACATGAGGATCCCTGCGTGCACAACAGGAATACTACCCAGGGCACAAAGGCCCCACTCTCAGCCTAACCCAGGGGCTGTGTTGAGCCCATGCCCTGCCAGGACTCACCCACACCAGGGCATACTTGAACTGGCTGGCGAGTGATCTGTGGATGCGGTGGCACTAGAAGACAGGAGACGAGACAGAGAGATGAGGCTCTGCGGAAGTGCATCCAAGCTGGGCTGTACAGATGAAGGCCTGGGTTCACTGCTGAGCAGCAGCCACTCCCCAAGGGGTGCCTTGAGTCAAGGATGCCACATGCTCTACTTGCATGTAGCCTTTTACTCAAGTTTGCAGGACGTCCCAGTATCCCTTCTCCAGGTCTGTCCAGAGCCACTGTGCTCGCTTGAGAACGTTCCCACAGTCTGAGAGATGCTCCTTTGGAGCGGGCCAGGGGGTTGTTGAGAGACCTCCCTTGGCTGGGAATCACAAATCCTGGCTCTAGTTGTGGCCTGCAGCTTCCTGTGCATTGGATCGCCAACCCCTCTTTCACCCTGAACCCCAGTACTCCTGGACAGGGATGAAGATCACAGGAACCGCAGTGCCATCAGGAAGGTGGAAGGAGTTCCTAGAGGAGACGGCCAGCAATTGCCTCAGAATGTGGACCGTGGGTGCCACGTTGTATGGAGGAGGCGGGGAGAAGACTGCAAAGTTGTCCTTTCTCCTCCCACATGCCCAGTTCTTACACACCTGACTCTGCAAGAACACTTCACTGTGGCACATATGGGGAGCCAGCTGATGCTGATCTCCTCTGGGTGACAAAGGACGTCATAGACTCAAAGAGGCACCCGCAGCAGCAACAACAGCAATAAACACTCCTCCCCAAATAGTCATGTCTCACACCCACTTTCTTTTTCCTGGACCAGACAGTAAAGACTGATAACCCAGCCAGGCATGATGGTGCACACCTGCAATCCCAGCACTTGGGAGGCTGAGGCAAGAGGACTGCTGCCAGTGTGAGGCCAGCCTGGGACACATCTAAAAACCAAACAAAATAAAAAAAAACTGATGGCCTACAGGTCGGCGCTACCCTGTATATTAGTTTTAAATGCCATTCAGCTAACCCTACTTTCCTCAAAAGTTAATCTTCCTGGTGAAATTTAAAAAGCAGAGTCATACAGTCACTTGGATTCTTCTGAAAAAAGAAACAAATATTGGGTCAGTGCTTGGTCCGCTGAGGCCAAGAGACATGAGCTCTGCATTTTGCCACTGGCTCTACCGTACCCTAGAGTCCCTGACAGTGAGCTGGGCGTTTTCAGTGGGAACTGTTTCCTGTGGAGCTTCCTGTATGATTTTAATGGCAAAGTATTTCCCTGCACTCATATTTCTAGGAACAGGTGGAGAACAGAAAGTTATCTAAAAAGGCCACATTTGTAAGACAGAAGATGTGCTAGGGACAGAAAGAGCGTCTCTCCTTGAAGACCATGGTGTCTCATTCCTGCCAGCCCTGCTGCAGCCTCTGTACCAGGCCTCATCACCATGGGGAGTTGGCACATGGCCCCAGATTCATCACTCATCTACTTTGAATCTGCTGTCAGCATCTGAGCTGTAACTCACTGGGCAAGGGAAGGCCTTTTACTATATACTCTGTGGTACCAAGGACAGCTTACCATCCTGGGAAGAGGCATTGTGGAGACAGTGAACAGGGGAAGGAGGTGAGCATTGAAAGGGAGCCCTTGCTGGCACAGAGACTGGGCTCTGAAGCAGCCCAGGCATCGCGAGCTTCTTCTCACCCTGGCACGCCAGGCCTCCTCCTCTGTCCATCCCACCCTCCCTGCTGCCTTTGAGCCTTTGGGTTTGTTTTTCCCATTGTCATTCTGTCCTTCCCTTACTGATGTCAAATCTTCCTCAGAGGCATAGCTAAAGCCCCACATCCTCCTGGGCAAGCAACTGGGCCTGAGAGAGATGAAATTCCCCCAGAAACACAAGGGGACCCTAGGAATGTTTAGCCCCTGTGTCTATACCCTGTGGACATTAGGACGGGGAATCTTGCAGCTAAGAGGTTCTACAACAGCCTGTGGAAAAGATCCCGCAACACAGAGCTCCCTGTGAGACTGAAGGGATTCAGGAGAGAGCTCTCAGTCTCCTCGGCTCATACCTGCCTGCTAACTTTCCAGCCTGACAGCCTGGCCCATCTGTTTTTAGCACCTGCAGCCACTGCACAAAGGCCTCAGGCTGGGTCTGACAAGTAAATGGATGTGTGAGACCAGATCATAGTCTTGTTCACTACTGTCCTTCCATGTGACTCCAGGGATAGTTCAGTCTCACAGTGTCCCATGTCTCCAAAATACAGTCTGAGAAGAAATGGACGAGAAGAGAAAAGCTCGGAGATTAAGAGCTAAGGAAGATAGCTGTGTGAGGTGCAGCGTTGCCCAGCCCTAGCCCTCGTCTGCTCCTATGGAGTCTCATTCAGGCAGCAGTTTGAGACAGGGAGAAGTACCTGGCCATTCTCCAGGCCCAGGGTCCCCACCCAGGGTCCTCCACCTCGGTCAGCTGGTATGTTTCCCAGGAGCTGCCTTTCTGACCTTGGTATGGCCCCTGTGCCACCCATGTTACGTGCTGCTGTGTTTAATGTTGATCCTCAATAAATACGTGTTCAAACCAGGCAAGGTAATGCCTGCCTGTAATCCCAGTACTCAAGAGGCTGAGACAAGAAAATCACAGAGAATTTGAGGCCCATCTAGGCTATCAAGGCCAGCCTGAACTACACAGCAAGACTTCCTCTCAGAAAACATACATACATACACACGCACAAATAATAAATGTGTACTGATGGCAGGAAGCAGCTGAGGCCGCCCTGAACTGGGGCCGAGATGGGAGTAGGATGGATTAGCCTAGAGGTAGGAGGGACACAGGAGGTGGCAATTCTGAGCTCTGGCCAGGTCCATGTCCATCACTAAGCAAGAGGCTTCTCCTCACTGCTCCTAGACTGCTAGAGAAACCCAAGCTGATAACCATACACAGACATCTTCTGGACGGAATGCGGAATGGCCACTGGCTGTGCCTATAGCACTGGGGGCAGGGTGACATGACCACTGCTCACTGGCATCTACCCAGTAGGAGGAGATATGCCCAGAGCCTTATTTGTTTGCCTCATTCAATATGACCCCCCCTGGCCACTCATAGGGACTAGTAGTTTCACCCCACCTTACAGGACAGGGATAGAGGCCTGAGATGCAGCAAGAGATGGATGGTGTGGACACAACTTTCGGCTAACTCTATAGCCTGCTTAAGTATCTAGGAGCCCAACCTTGCCCCCAGGACAGATGTGAGCACCCTAGAACAGACCCCTGAGTTCCCAGGCCCTCCCCTGGGGAGGTCTCAACTCACCACATGCTCCACAGAGGCCCCTTTCCGGAGAATGATGGCATCTGTGAAGTCGGGCCTCTCTGTGGGGAAGAGATGGGGGACACTTACAACCAGACACAGCCTGTGCAGCTTTGGGATTCCTTTGTATAAGGAAACGCTTGCTGGCTGCAGAGGCCCTTCTGATCGCCTATCCTTGGCCTAAATTGCCCCGGCTATCTAGTACACCTTCGGTATAGATTCCTGTGCTGCTTGTTATAGTTTTTTTTTTTTTCCCTGGTACTGAGGTAACAAACTCAGGACCCTGAGCTTGCGAGGTGGGCACTGACCTTAAGAAAAAATGCAGATCAAAGTCTAGAACCCACATGCCTGCCACTCTGTCAGCTGTGGCAGCACCTGTGGAAACAAGACCCTCGGAGCATCTGGACTGAACGGGCAGTGAGTGGTCGCTGGAATTCAGGTGAGGAAGCCATGGCTCCTCCCTTGTTCCTAGGCCAGGTTTGACAGAAACTGGCCGAACTCAGAAGCTGGGTCCCCAGAGCCCGATGGTGTATGGTCACATGTTCTGGGATAGAGAAATGGAAAAGGCTCCTACAGCTCCTGCTGCAGGGCCTGTCACTGAGGAGGAGGTGGGGACACCAGAGGCTGCTGGGGAATCCAGGGCAACTTTAAGACCAGCAGTCCCATCGCTGAGTATTTCTTGTCATATCGCTCACACTGAAGTCTCCACCAGCCTTGGTGAGGGACAGCAGCACCCTCTTCTCACACACAAGCTGGGCTGGGGCTCTGGGGGCTGCATCCAGCCCGGGGACCCTCTGGGGAGAGTAATGCGCCACCATTTCTCAAGTGGAAACCTAGATGACTCACGTCCTCTCTTCTTCGTGTAGATGCAGGTCAGGGCCAAGTACTCCCAGAGCATCTCCAGCAGGTAGTCGAGGTTCAGCTTCATGCCGCAGCTACAGGGAAGAAGGCAGCAATCAGCCGGAGGCTGGGAACTCAGAGGATACTTCACTGTTAAAGGCTGACCTCCAATGGGCAGGCATGGGCGTCAAGGTGAGTGTGGCCCCATGGGTCTTGTGATCCTAAAGCCAGCTAAATGGTTCATGACAGCTATGTCCCAGAGAACATAGGGCCCAACACAGCTACCTCCCAGGGGCCGACACAGCTGTGTGCTAGGGAGGACCCACAGCGCTGTGACTAACTCAGGCTTGCTGTGAGGAGACAAGTCAGGCCAGGGAGTCCTTCCAGTGAGGAGGGAGGCTACTGAGGGCCCAGCCCTGCACACAAGGATTCTACCATGAAGAGGGAGGGACACAGATGCTGGGGAAGCCTCACATGGGGGGGGTCTCCTGGCTCGACTCACAGCAACATGATCCCAAAAGGGACCTTGACCACTGGGAGAGTTACTGTGACTATGAGCAAGTACAGGTGTCCACGCTCAGGCATCCCAAGGGGCCTAGGACACAGCTGGAGGGAGGACAGGAGTGAGGCTGCCTTGGGGAGGGATACTGCTCTTTGCACCGACTGCAACACCCAGACAATAGTCTTCACTTGCCATTTTCCCCATCACCCCCACTTGGTTCCCGAGCATCTTGCTCCTGTACATTAGACCTCACTGGGAAGTGGCAGTGCCTGGTTTGAACCAAATCCCAGAAAAACAGCACTGAGTCCATCCCAGAAGCAGAGTTCTACAGGGGTGTGCTGGGAAGTACGACAGCTGTGGGCGGGGAGGGCAACACCCCAGGGCAAAGCAGTGCAGGAAGCAGGGAGCCTGGGGGCAGACCCGTCCCCCTGAGCCCCGGTCAGACGGGGAGCCACAGCTTAGAGCATCAGGAGAGGCAGTCACACTGGGGCTTTCTGGGAGGCTGTGACTAGAGTATCCACGCTCAGGCATTAGACAGCCTATTAACCATTCACCTTTTATGGGGCCGGGGATTTAGCTCAGTGGTCCTAGCGTCTGCCTGGCAGCCGCAAAGTCCTGAGTTCGATCCCCAGTAACCACATACAACAATGCCAGGTGTGGTGGCTCACGCTTGCAATCCCAGCACTTGGGAGGCAGAGGCAGGAGGATTAATCGCTGTGAGTTCAAGGCTGGCTTGAGCTACATAGTGAATTCAGGGCCAGTCTGAACTACAAAGTGAGACTGTTTCAAAACAAAACACAAAACCAAATCCACCTTTTCTGTTGAAATCCTCTTATTTCTTAACTAGAACCCACCAGACATTACAAACAGGCTAACGGCATGAGCTGCCATCGGGGGCCTCATGAACACAGTGGCTTTCCAGAGAGCAGCCACTGGGCTTCACGAGGTCACATGCAGCTGGGAGAGGCTGGCTTTTTCTCCCTCACAGCTGAGGGGACCACAAGGTCTATCTGCTGGGCTCAAAAAAACAGAACAGTAGGATAGCAGGGTGTCAGCGCCTCACCTGATGACCACACTGTTGGGTTTTCGAGCCAGGCGGTCCACTTCTTCCATGGAGATCTGGTCAATTTTGTTATATACCTGAGGGTGAAACGGCAGAGGTGAGTAGTAGAGAAGGGCCAGGGAAGTCTAGGACAGGGCTTCAGAGGGTCAGGTCACACCTGCCCACGGAGCCTCTCAAGGCTGCAAAGGATGAAGGGGTAGGTGCATCCACTAGGAGGAAAGGCTGACTGGAGCCCTGCTCTCCAGCTGTCTGCAGGACTCAGGCAGCCACGGAGGCGGAGGGTAAGGAAGGGACAGAAGCGCCTTTGGCTCTCTGTGTTCCTCTCAGAGGCCTCAGTGGGACAAGACCAGAGGCACCAGCCATCAGGAAAATGGGGGCTCAGAAAATGCATTCAGGGGAGAGGCGGGGCGGAGGTACCACTTACATATAAGCAGGGCATGTACACCCGGTTGCCCACGATCACGTCAATGAACTCATCTGGGGAGCAGTCTTCTCGGAAAAGCACTTCTGCATTGAAGATCTCTGAGGGCTCAGATTAAGGGCAATCTGTACACCAGCAGCCTCAGCAAAGGCCCCAAACAGCCACACAGGAAATACGCTGACTGGAAGAGGCCTCAGCTATGATCTACTTGTGAGACTTTATAAGACTGTAGACTGTGAGGAGCCCTCTCATTCCCAACCCCCACATCACATATATAGAAGTTTTAACTAACAAATAATTTAAATCTTCTGTCAGGTAGGGAAAATGTACTTCTAGAATCCCCAGAGCACTTTCATAGAACCTCTAGTTCGAATCGCAGAGCATTCTGTGAAAGCTGATTTTATGCAACTTGCTCTGCATACGCATCTCCTCTGGCGCCTTCCAGTCTGCATACTCTGGTGTCCCAGGGCTCACAACTCCCTCCTTCAGCCTGGCTGTCAACGTGTCTAGAACTCAGTGAAGAGCCAGGAGTCACATCAGGTGGGTGGGTACAGCCTTGGGCAGGCTAGAGCTTTCCTGGAGGCTGAGATGGCTCAGGAGTCACTGGGGTGACCCGTTGTCTCTGTGGACCAGGTGACCGCCCACCTTGTGTCCCGACCCCCTCCGGGAAGGATACTGTATTCGTGTAGGATGAGCTGCACCAGCTTCTCGGAGCACTGGGTCAGTGTAACTGTTGAGTTAAAGGAGATCCCTCCACCTTTCTTGGGCTAGAGCAGGAGAGAGGAACAGGAAGGACTGCTGACTAACGGGCAGCAGAGACAGTCCCATAGTCTCTGTCACAGCCACTGGCCTCCCGAAGCTGAACAGCTCCGGTCAGGGATAGCCTACCTTGAAGTAGATGTTGGGTTTGTGCTTGTTGAGGCGGATGCCCACAGACTCTAGCTCCTTCTCTAGCAGAGACCTAAGCAGAGGACCACAGCTCCTTACTCACCACTTTGGAGAAGGCCGCACACACCCCAGATCACCAGGTCTACCCAATGGCCTACCCTTCTTCCTTCCCGTCCCAACACCCCAAAGTTGTGGTGGTGCTCAAGTCCTTGCCACAGTTAATCGGAGGTTGGCTGAGTTTATTCAGCACGCGCACACGCCGAGTGGCATGTGGTCTCATGGGGTGAACAGGTGAGTTGCTGCCTTGGCCTCCAGGAGCCCCATGAACCTGCTGCTGTCTGGTGTGTCCCCTGGCGGACATGTACAGGAGGGATCAATGCTCCTGTCTCGAGGCCAGGCTCTCGATAGGCTCTGGGCACTGCCCGGGGCAACCAGACTTCTGCAGGCAGAAGCCACAGCCAGGCCATGTTCCTTGACACTCTCCCCCAAGCCAAAGCTGTTCTTGTACTGGCTGGACACGGCTCAGGAATCCCCAGCTTCGTGGTTCCGAACTAGCCATGGACAGCCATGCCAGTCCTCCACATGTGAGGGTCAGGCACTCAGACCACCCACCATGAGCTCAGAGACGGACAGGCCTTCCCTAGACATGTGAGCCTGTTCCCTGCCCCACCAAGCAGACCTCTGCACCTCTCCCTTGGTGGCATCAAGCATCATGATGACAACATCCGCTGTGCGTGCCACAGCGATCACCTGCCGGCCACGGCCCTTCCCTGGACAGATGGAAGGAAACTGGTTACACTTTGGTAAGGTACTGCTACACAGAAGGACTCTGACCTCCACCCAGGCAACTACTTCCCAGACTACTGTCCTTTACTAATCTACTATGGTCTCTGGCACATGTGACCTCTACACTGTGATTTCCTTGGCACTCTTTAATCACAAATTAGTTTACTCAGAAACACTTGTTTCAGAACTTATCACCTTCAGTGGAGTAACAGGATAATATTCTGTACTATGTCCCCACCCCTTCTCTCTAGCAGGCCTGGTCTAGATACTTCACGACCATTTCCCCACTACTTCACAAATATACTGTGAATTCAGTACTAGTCTGCCCAGTTCATTGGTAAGAAACTGAAGCCTGGGTTGGAGACATTTCATGTTTCACCCCAAATCACTAGCTGAACTTAACCTGTGCTTTCTGGAAAATAAGGTAATGGAATCAGGGACCCAGAGTGACTTCCATGACAGTCACACCCTCTTTCAGTAATCAGCGATAGTTGTGGCCTGTCCCATGCCTGCTCTGCCTCCCACCTTGTGCAGCGCCTTCAATGATTCCAGGAAGGTCCAGGAGCTGGATATTGGCACCTTTGTACTAGGAAGCAGAAGAGAAGAAGAAGGTAAGGTGAGGCTGGGTTACCTCCGTGAAGGGCCTGCCTGGGCTCAGGACACCTACAAGGGCCCCACGTCTCAGGGGCTGTGGGAAATGCAAGTGCCAACTATGGCCAAGTCTGAGCCTCATCACCATCTCTGCCCAGCATGGACAGACCACGGACTCGGAGCTGAGGAGCATGAGGGGAGATTCTGATGTTTTCCTGCTCCGTATCACTCATCACGGATGGAAAAGCCCCTCAGAGATAAATCGTCTCATGCAGAGACTCAAGGTCATCCCATTCTACCCACGGCAAGCACAGCCTAAGGCTTTGGTGTGTTAAAGGAGGAAGAAGGACTTTGCCAACCAGCAGAGCCGGTGGGGGAATGGAGCACACCAGTGCCCTGCAGAGCTGCCATCCACCGGCCCAAGCCTCCTGAGTAAGGCAGGGAGGGTTCCATGCCCTGCTAGACTACTCAGTCTGCTCCACACAGGGACACGCATCCTCAGACTCACATACGTGACAAGCACACGCATAAGTCAAACACAAGCACACTCCATCATCTTCTGAGGCCCTGCAACCCACTTACTTCAATGACTCCGGGGATACACGTCAGGGTGGTGAACTCGTAGGAGGCAGCTTCACTGGCCGTGGAGGTCATCAGACTCAAGAAGGTGGACTAGGAGATAAAAAGGTCACTGCACTGAGGAATCTTGTCCCAGCCTCCTGGTACAGTCCCCATTCAGGCTGGGCCCACTGGGTGCAGGCAGCAAGAAGAGCCTTTCCTGCCCTTGTTCTGAGGACTCAGCTGGGAATAGCGCCCCAACCCAGTGAGGATGGCCTGGGTGTCAGAGGAGCCCCGTGTTCCTTAGGCCTCAGGGCTGGTTTCTCTCCTACATGAATCGAGAAATCAGGAATTCATGAATTATGAATCTCTGGCTCCACACAACCCACCAGGCTCTCCCAGCCATATGCATAGTGCTTGAGGAAGCAGGAGCCAATACTTGCTACTGCCCCAGGGAGTGTAAAAGGGCGTGCATATGGACCGAGAGAACCCAGACAGAAGGGTCTAGAGGGCATGGCTGCTGAGGCAATGAGCAGTGTGACCGGAAGCCAACCTTGGGGACACCCTGATTCAGTCTGACCCCTGTGGGTGAGGCCGATCCTTCCATGATGGGAAAGCTGGTATTGGCAACAGGATAGGTGGGATCCAGCACCACAAGGGGTACAGATGATGGTGACAAAGCAGCTTCTAATGCTCTCTCTAATCTATACACCAGTTACACAGACAGTGCATAAAACAAACAAAATGAAATCACCCAGCCAGCACCATGTACTCAAGAAATGTTCCCTAACTCCCTCCACAAACTGTCCAGGGAGTTTACTGGACGCTGCCCGGCACAGGGTACAAGCCTGGCCATTGCTCACACGGCTGACCGGAGCCGTCCCATCACCGCCTTCCCATCCTCCTTGTTCTGCTGCTGCTGCCTGTTACTGCACAGCACCAGCGGTTCTGTTCAAAAGTAAGTCAGCACCCAGATCTTGGTTTCTAATATCATTTTCCAATTAAAGGAGCCCTGGCTCCTTGGAGAAAAGGCAGACAGGCCAGGAAATAGATGAGATGAGTGTAAACGTCTTTAGTGACAGAAAGTAAGGTCACGCGGGGAAAAACCCAGTGGTGGGAGAACATCAAAGAAGCCTGGATGGGGACACAGCTCTCTGGTAGAATACTTGCCAGGGTCCATCACCAGGACCACAAAATAAATGAATGACTCACTATGAAAGAAGACAAAAACCTCCAAAGCTAGGACATCTGAGCAAGAGAACAAGGTATGGGATTAAATCCTAACATATAAAATAAAAACCCACACCAGCCCATCATGATATCACTCACTGAATGAAACAAATAAATGTGGGACAGATCAGTGGTGGAGCTCAGTGTGCACAAGGACCGTCGCCCGAGACACAAGTAACAAACAATAGCAAGGAGGTTAAGTAAACGGGAAAAAGAAACACATCTCCTGCCAGAAGAATGGCAAATAATTTACGCAGATGTCCCCCAAAGGAGGTGGTTATGACACCAGAGCCTGTAAGTGTGGGCTCCACATACTGGTGTCCCCTCCCCGGGATACCATATGGTAAGGGGAGGAAAAAGGATAAACTCTGTGGGACAGAAACCCGAAGCACTCAGTCACGTGATCATGTGGTCAAGGCTGACATCTGTTGGGAACCACCCTGTTTGGGAATTGCAAGGTCAAAACTGACCAGGCCTTCTGGCCTGCAGACGACTTTGGACTTCACCTCTGTTAGCAACAAAGACTGAATGGTTCCACATTCTCTGATGCCTCAGGGCAGAACTCCAGGGGATCTGTCTGACCTCTCAAGGACTACTGCAGACATCTGCCTTGCCCCTGGGATCTTCACCTGCATAACTTCTTTAGGACTATTTTTGGTGTCTCTCCCCCTTCCGGCTTGGGGAAATGTAGCTAATAAAAGGTGTGGCAGGCTGGAGACTGGGGTCCTTGGCACCCAGAGTAGCAGAGATCAGGCCCAAGCTCAGCTTCCCTAAGTCTCATTTCTGCATAATTATTAATTATTTCACCGTGTGCCATCGACCCACAGGAGACCAGAACATAATGCAAAGTTCTAGTTACATCCCCTTCCCCTGTTTATCACAGACATCAACAGTAATAAGTCATCTTGATAGTATGTACCCTTAAGATGGTATGTTAAAAAACTGTACTTGACCTATGAAGGCTCCTCTCTATGCCAAAACCTAAATCTAAGTAGTAGAAAAACATCACACAAAACTCAACTGAAGAACTTTCTCCAAAATACCTCAGTAGTTCCTTTTCAAATGTGTCAAGGTTGGGGGGTTGTGGTGGTTCATGCCTGTAATCCCAACATGGAGGAGAGAGGGGTGGAGAAGAGGGGCCTGAGGTAGGAGGAGGGCTGCATAGTGAGCTCAGGGTGAGCCTCAACTACAAAGTGAGACCCTGTCTCAAAAACAGTGTCAACGTCATCAAATCAAGGCATGGATGAGAAAGTGCCTGCTAGACCCTAGACAGACAGGATACCTGAATGTGATGCAGGATAGTGGGATAAAAAAGGAAATGCGAATGAGTATAGACTGGCTGGTAACAACAGCTTAACACCGATTCACTTGTAGTGACAAGTTTTCTATTCTAGTGCAAGACATTAATAGGGAAGCCAGATACAGGATATATGGGAATGCTACATTATATTTGTAATTTTTTGTAAATGCAGAACTATTCTAAAATTAAGTTTTTTTTAAAACTCAGATTTTGTCTTTTTTCTCAAAATTCTGCAGTGATATCTACCTTACTCTCCACAAAAACCAAAAACAAAAACATAATCAATATGTATTTTTTTTTTTTTAGGTTTTTTGAGACAGGGTCTCACTTTGTGGTTCAGGCTGGCCCTCAGCTCAGCCTCAAATTCACATCACAGCAATCCTCCTGCTTCTGCCTCTCGAGTGCTGAGATTACAGGCATGAGCCACCACGACCGGCACTGTGGTATGTGGTACTGGTTACTGCTGGGCGAGAGTCTCCACGCCCAGTATGGTATGTGGTTACCAGAGATCGAATCCAAGTCCTTGTGCTTGCAAGACAGACGTCGGAACCACTGAGCTAAATCCTCGGCCCATCAATGTGGATTTTACAACTAGACTGAAAAGATTTCAAAAGAAACTGAGGAAACTCATAGTGATTCCTGTATCACCCTCGATTCCCAGCTTCTTTCATAGCACCAGCTCTAATCTTCTTGAGCTCGTCTCCCTCACTGCCTGGCCCTGGCTCATCACTCAGTATATATACCCTGTTTCTCTCAGAGAACAAGAGCTCTGTGTGAGCAGACAGAACTCCCTCATGTATCCCCAGGAACTGGCATAATGCCTGGCACACGATACACAGTCACTAACTAGGCTGAGTTGCCAGGCTGAGTGGAGCTATTCCTACCAGAGAGATGGAAATGTGCCCTCTGGGTGAGGATGACAAAGGGACAGACCCGATCCTGGGGCGGTGAGTCTTCTCTGGCTCACAAGCTAATCTCAAAAGGCAGCGAGGGGAGGCTGACACGGTCATCTGTTTGGAAGGCCCACACTGACCATCACTGACCTTACCCACAGAGGGAAATCCAATCAGTGCCACTCGAGCATCGCCTGACTTCATGACATCAAAGCCTTCTCCTTTGGTCGAGGCTGATTTGGAAGGTTCCAGGAGCTGGGCCCGGTACTTGGCGAGCTTTGCTTTCAGCAGGCCCAAGTGATACTCGGTAGCTAAAGGACATAATACAAGAAGGATGGTCAATGTGCAGGGTGCTGAGCTCAGGGGGTCAGGGTACCTCCCACACACATCCAAGTGCTGGCGGGGAACACCAGACTCACACAGTCATCACTGCAAGATGAGGAAAGGAAAAAACCACCCTCTGCTTGAACTGCCCCCGTAGCTCCCTGCTTCATTTAGAATAAGATCTAGTCTTCTTGTTGACATCTTGCCACCCGTGTCAGTGGTTTCAAAGTGGGGCAGCACTGTGCCCTGGGGGCATCCTGGACACTTGGGGGATATTCTCTGTTCACTCTGATAATGAAGTGCTTGCTGGCATCTACCAGGCAGGGGCCAGGGAGGCTAGCTGCCCTACAGGGTATGGATCAGCCCTCTACTGGCAAAGGTTTCATAGGTTCCACATGTCTTCTCAGGTGCTGGAGACATTCACAGTGGAACACCGGGGTTAGGTTTTTCTGGTTTCTAGAACCTAGCTCTGCTGACATAAATGCAGAGCTGTTCTTTTTTTCAATGTTAAGGTGCACTGAAATCCCCAGGCAGCATCATGCTTTGCTTGGAACTTTGCCATTCTGAGATGCCAAGCTGCCATAGCAATCCCTCTACAGGACATCCTAGGGGCCAGCAAAACCCACCTGCACTGGTCGTATCATGACTGCCACAGCCCCTTTGATTCCAGCTAAGAGTGTATACCTCTCACTGCCTTCTTACCACTTCCTTGGCAGTGCTCCAGCATTGACACAGAAAAGTAAACGTTATTTTTATCAAAAATTACTTTTGTCGCCAAGCATGGTGGTACATGCCTGTAATCCCAGCACTTGGGAGCCTGAGGCAGAAAGTTTAGCACGAGTTTGAGGCTGGCCTGGGCTGCATAGCAAGTTCAAGGCCAGCCTGCACTGCATAGTGAAGTGCTGGTACACACAAACACACACAAAAATTATTTTCTGGGCCAGGAATTTATCTCAGTTGTTCCGGTGTCTGCCAGGCAAGTATAAGGTCCCAAGTTCAAATCCTGGTAATGACACACCACAATGCCAGGTGTGGTGGCTCATGCCTGTAATCCTAGCACTCAGGAGGCAGAGGCAGGAGGACTGTCGTGAATTTGAGGATGGCCTGGGCTACATTGTGAGTTTGGGGTCAGCCTGAACTACAAAGTGAGACCTTGTCTCAAAAAAACTAAAAAAAAAAAATAATAATAATAACAATAATCACTTCCTTTTTTTTCCTCCTGTATATTATTACTTGAGTATTACTCTTTTTTTTCACATTGTGGGTAAATAAGGATTTTTTTTTAAAGTTGCCCAGGTCTCAAACTTTTGATCCTCTTGCCTCTCAGAATTAAGAGAATTTAATTTTCAGATGTCACAAAACCTTTGTAATAAAGGAGACTGTGGCTGAGACTGACAACTAAATCCCACCGTCTCCTGGCCCCTGCCTTCTCCATCTACACCTCCCCACTACATTCCAGGCAGAATAGTTTTCTTTTCTTTGTACAAGTTGATCTCATCAAAACCTTTGAACCTGTTATTCTCTACCTTTCAACCAGATCTTCCCAGAGTACAAATGTTGCCTCTTCAAAGAATCCTCCCCTACCTAGGCTCAGGGGACACAGTGGGAGGAGCAGGTCATAAGAGGTTAAAAGCCTGAGACTAAATCCCACTGGGCCACTCCTGGCTGTTTTACTTAGAAAAGTTGTTTACTCTTCTTTTGCATCAGTTTCTTAAGCTGCAGAATGGAGATGTTAGCAGTACTAATGGGATCAAATATCTGTAAGACCTATAGAAAGCACTAAGAACACTGCTTGGCACACAATAAGCACCCTATAACAACTGGCTTTTATTACTACCTGGGCAAACTCAAACCTAAGCCTTCTCTACCTCATGATCCTGCTTACTACCCTCTCAGCTTTTTATCTTGATTTGAAACTATGTATCTTATTTCTTAATCCCAAACTTTCTAAATTAAGTAGTCAGCATATGTTTTAACACGAGAATGAGGGAATATAGCAGTCAGAAAGGGTCCAGAGGGCATTGTATGGCATTTTTTGTCATCTCAACTCATAAACTGAGTATCTCTAAGGTGAAGAATGAGGTCTTCATCCCCTCCACATTCCCCTTGGATCACCAAGGCCACAGAGTCAGCAACCTGGCCTCTCCTGGGCTCCTCTGCTACCTTCTTTGGGTCTTTGAGATGATACTCCATACAACAGCCAGAGGGAACTTTTAGTGGTTTTGTTTTATTTTTTGAGATAGGGTCTGGATATGTAAGTCCAGCTACCCTTAAATTCACTATGTACGTAACTCAGTCTGGTCTTGATCTCATAGGAATCCTCCTGCCTCTGCCTCCCGAGTGCTGAGATTACAGGCATGAGCCACCATGCCCGGCTTTCAGAGGGAGCTTTTAAAACAGACGTTAAGACTAGTCTTTCCTTGCTTCACATCCTTCACCAGCTCCCACTGCTGTCCACACACAAAGCGGACCTTCCCGTGGCCTGCACCACTGGCCTCTCTCTTACCACTATACTCCAGCCTCGGAACTTGTGATCCTTGAACATGGCAAGTTTGTTCCTGTCTCAGGGCCTTTGCACTCATTCTTTCAACAAGAAAAGTCTTGTTCTAGATGTTTGTAAGCCCTGTTCCTCCCTTTCCTTCAAATCTCAAACATCCCACCCTTACACTGGTCTTCTCTCTCACTCTAAGGAGGCCCAATGCCGGCTTTCATCCCACCCCACCAGAATTATATCACCCTGGTTTCTCTCGATAATGTTTAAAGCTGGGTGAAATTATCTGGTTTATTTCATCACTAGTTTAGAAGCAGATGACACAGAGGTCAGCTATGTGGGGGCAAGAACCCACTGCATCCACTACTTTGACTACGCGCCTAGCACTGGAGAAAGCTTGGGGAAAAAACTTGCACAAAGAATCCTGGAAGCCCCACGGGTCCTCAGCCTCGGAATGCTGCGGGCCCTGGGAGGGGAGGCACTGACACCACTCTGGACTGCTTGCTTTCTCTCCTGCAGGCCGAACCCCACAGGACTGGCAGGAATTCCACAACCTTATTTCACACTCCCCTTGGGATCTAGGTTGTTATTGTCCTATGAACTCTCTTCCTGTATCACCGCTGTTCTTTTTTCACCTTTTTACCCCAGGATCTTTCAACCCTTTCAGCCCAGAGTGTGAAGTCTCAATGTGATGCTTTCCTTACGTGTTGTCTACGCTGGGGATTTCAAATGCCATCTAAATAACTTAGCTATGAGCTAGGATGAAGCAGCGGTTATTACCCCCATTTGTAGATGAGCACACTGAGGCTGCATGAGATGAAAGGACTTCTCAAAGTTTCATTAACAAGTATGTAGTGGAACTGGAGCTCCATCCCAGGCCTGCCAGGTTCTGAAGTCCTGAGTCCCTTCACACCACCACCTCCGTGGCTCTCGGCCCGACCAGCTCTTTCTGTAAGAAATCTTCTCTTGCCCTTTCCAGCACAGGAGGGGAGAATATCAATTTCTCAGGCTTGGCCATGAGGAGACTGGGGTTTGAACCCCGGCCCTAACTCTGGGTCAGTTACTTGCTCTGTGAGCTGGTATTTCTCCGCAGGCCATCCGTGTGGGGGGGTCAGACCGGGGTGCTGGGACCTGCTCCCGCCTGGCCCTGCCTTGGGCGGTGCTGGGAGGCCTCAGCACTTCTCCGCAGCCTCGGAGCCCGCTCCAGCTGCAGCGCTTCAGCCATTCCCCCATTTTACAGACAGGAAAACTGAGGCGGGCAGAAAGGAAGGCCCCGCCGACACGGCCCTCACCCTTGTTCTTCTGTGTCCGAGCTATCTCCTTTTCGATCTCCGAGATCTTCTCCAAGATGCCCATGGCTGCTGGAAAGATCCGCACACTGACGGCGACAGCAGCGGCACCGGGAATTCCGGTCTGACGGCAGTGGCGGCGTTCGCCCGGAAACCCACGGAGAACAGCGTCCTCGGGGGCACCCGGTGCTTCGGGATTCAGGGTCCGGGCAGTTGACGGGGAGCAAATTGCCAGACACTCTCGGTTCCGCTCTCTGGGCTGGCTGGGTTGCTGACACCCGCGCGGGAGCGGGCGCGGGCGCGGGCGGAGCTAGAAGGGGCGGGGCTAGAGGGCGGGGCGGGGCCCAGACGCTCAGAAGAGAGGGAACCTCCAACAGTGAACCCTGAAACCAGGAAGCCGCTGGCTACATTAAGGTCAAGAAGAGACGCAGAGCTGAAAGCAAGCCTGATGCTGGCCCACATTTTGTGGCGTGGTTAGAAGCAGGTCCCATTTTGTCTGCTTCACAAGTGCTGCCGCTTAGCACCACCTGCCGTCGGGTAGATGTCTTTAGAAGTGACAGTGTATCCAGCGTCCTGGGTCGGAATTCCTGGAAAAAACAAAAAGCAAAAATACAATAGTACAGAGTTTAGGTTTGAGGAAACATCAGACGTATATAAAATGGGACATTTTATAAGGCAAGTGACCCCAGCGCTTCCAAATTGGCAGTTGCTGGGGGCGGAGGGAAAGGCAAGAGAATGGTTCTAGATTCAAGGATGTAAAATACAACGTGTGGACCTTGCCTGAGTTCTGGTTTAGCACAAACAAACAACATACAAAGCAGGTATGAGAAGACATTTCGGAGAACGGTTTGGGGAAAAGCTAACTGAGTATAGTCTATTGAATGTTAGGTGCTGCTGCTGATTTCTAGGGTATGGTGTAGGGGGTTCCCTTAGTTTGTTCTGGCTGCCATAAAATGCCGTAGACTTTATGGTTTAGACAACAGAGGCTTATTTATTTTTATTATTATTTTTTTTGAGACAGCGTCTCGCTTTTGTGGTTCAGGCTGGCCCTGAGCTCAGCCTCAAACTCACATCACAGCAGTCCTCCTGCCTCTGCCTCCCGAGTGCTGGGATTACAGGTGTGAGCCACCACGCCCGGCACTGTGGTACGTGGTACTGGTTGCTGCTGGAGTGAGTCTCCACACCCAGTATTGTATGTGGTTACCGGGGATCGAACCCGGGCCCTTGTGCTTGTAAGACAGGCGCCAGAACCACTGAGCTAAATCCCCAGCCCACAGAGGTTTATTTTCTTACTGGATATTGGAAGTTTGCAATCGATCGGAGTGCCAGTGCCCAGCACACTGGAATTCTGGCGGGGGCGCTCTTCCGGCTTTGCAGGGGGCTGTTTACTGCCGAGCCACTCTCATCCCCTCCCCCCCACGCAGAAGAATCAGACTCGGGGGCCTTGAGAACAGGCAACACCTCTCGCTCGAAAGGCCTGCTTTCTTGCAGTGTCCTCATATGGGCTTTCCTTTGGGTGCTTTACGGATCAAGCTCTCTGCTGTGGTAGAGATTTGGTGGGACACTAACCCCCTTTTGAGTGGTGTTGTACCCTCGTGAATTCATCTAAATCTAATCACTCCTGTAGACCCCATCTCCATCTGCCTACATATGGACAGGTGGACACAAGCGTTCAGTCTACAACCGGAGTGAAAAGTTACTATAACTATCTTACTCTCAAGCAGCTCAAAATGTGTATATATTTGGAAAATGCATACTAATGCATACCTTAAAGCCAACTTGCCATATACTGAATCTTCTGACACCTTCAGCCAAATCCTCCTTTAAATTTTGGATGTCAGGTATTTTGTCTGAGCAATGGAAAGCTGACCAATATAAATGGCTAGTATACAAAACAAAATAGAAAATAACAAATGTTGGTGAGGATGTAGAGAAGTTGCTGGGAACGAAAAATAGTGTAGGTTCTGGGGGAATTAATAAGATGTTTCCTCTGAACAATTAAACAGAATTACCATACAATCCCGGAATTTACTTCTGGGGATTTACCCAGCAGTGTTGACAGCAAGGCCTCAAAAAGATATTTGTACTCCTAAATTCACAGCCTCATCATTCAAAATAGCTAAGAGGCAGAAGCAACCCAGTTGCCCACCAATGAATGAATATATAAGCAAATTGCAGTGCTTATGTACAATGGGGTCATATTCAGCTGTAAAGCGAAAGGAAATTCTGATGTGTGCTACGACACAGATAGACCTTGAAGATACACTGAGTGGATGAAATAAGCCATTTATGAAAAGAGAAATACTGACGGGGAGCAGTCCACTAGTATTTAGACAAACTCATAGAGACAGAAATTTTTATGGTGATTGTTGGGGGTTGCTGGGATGGGACTCTACGGAGAGTTTTATGAGCACAGAATTTCTGAGATAATGAAAAAGTTCTTGAAATTGATGGTGCTAATACATTACAAATGTTCTTAGTGTCATTGGACTAAACCCTTAAAATGGTTACAGTGGTAAACGTCATGTCATGTATATTTTACCACGTTAAAAATGCCTTATTACATATGATCTAGGGCCAGGGACTTAGCTTAGTGGTGTCACTTCCACTTTACAAATACATATAAATCTATAAGAACCAACCCACATTTACCCCAAGTGACAAACCAAACTAGCGGCCCACATCTGACCCACTTCCCTTACAGCTACATCCTACTTATTTGCTGTTCCTATTCAGCAGCACTCCATCCAAGTGACGTATCTTTGTGTTTGTGATTTCTGGTCTCTCTCCTCCCTTCTGTTTTAAACATGGAGTGTTCTTGGCTCATATCCTTCCAAGCAAGCGGCTCCCAAGGTCAGAAGTGATCTTCACCCTGCTGTAAGTAAAGGTCAGAGAGCAGCAGCACCAGCAGACACAGCTCACCCCACCCCACCACTCCTCTTCCTTCTCCAGACAGGGCCTCTCACTGAGCTTCCAGGACAAGACCAA